>JALLPA010000131.1:0-19944 GCA_036939895.1 Thalassiosira exigua
TGACCTGGATCCTTCCCTCGGCTGCTCTTGCCTTGGTACTGTTCCTTCCAGGTCAAATTGGCTTGCTCTAACTTTGGCGATGCGCCTGAGCTTTGTAAGATGTCATTTTTGTTGAGACCATACGATGTGCCGGCGGAAGGATGGTCGGTCCGTCCGCCTGAATCTTTTGCTCACAGTTGCTGGCGCAAGACTCGAATTCCATTGTGGAGAGGCTTGTTTTGCTCTCGGCACTTATCCTCAATGTTTTCTTGCATTTGCTCCGAGTCCATTGGATCTTCTTGTCCTAGCATCTCGACAATATCTGCGTTTGCGTCCTCCTGCACGTTGGTTTTCAGGGCAACTGAAACCATACACTCTAGGTCAAGGTTCTCTCCCCTCTTCACGGTGATCTCAATCACTGCAAAGATAGGCAAACAGGCTTGGACGTTATTTGACACTTTTGTGACGACAGTTTCATCTTTATCGTTTCCGTCGCCCCTTGCTGTTGACAGGCCGTTTGCGAAGTACTTTTCTACAAAGTCCTTTCTGCACGCGGTTCTACCAAGCCCATGGCGCTTCAGGTTCGCGTCTAGAAGGCCAGCCTCTAGCACTTTGATAACTGGGAGACCAACAAGTTCCCGATCTTTGTGGGACGAGGTCGTACATTTGAATTTGGCTCTCACCACCTGTACGCCCGCCATTCCTAAGTTCAGAAGCGCATCAAATAAGTTGGTACGTAGCTCTTCGTACTTGAGGTCTAGCTCCAGCTCAGCGGCGTCCTTATAGTACCCGATCATTTCTTTGTTGAACCTTTCAACGCACTGCTTGGACGTCTCATTGATTTGCTTGAATCTTAAATCGCCTTCCGCTTTCTTCGACCCCTTCACATTAATATTGTTTTTCCGCAGGGGAGCTGGGAGTTGGGTGATGGTGCCATTGTCGTCCGGGCTTAACTTTAGCACCGCCGCAGACTTTTGCTTTACGTGTTCATGGTCTTTGGCCACAGTCTTTGCAATCGAGACTGCGGAATCCCTAATCTCTGGAGTGAGCGTCACAAGAGGCCCTGAGAGACATTCTTGTTTTGTTCCTTTCAGGCTGGCTTCGAACTTCGAGAGCTTCGCATCGTAAGCTGTTTTTTTTCGCATGAACAAGCTTGATTCCACAGTATTATCAATCTTCTCATCAGTTTGAATCCAACTGGTGCTTCTGGTCGCATCATCCGAACGTTCGTCCAACATGCTCATTTTGATGGAAAATAAGTTTAGATGAATTCAATTCCAGAGTTCAATTGCTACTCATTTAGCAATCTAGTGTATCCTTCAAAGCCGCAGGCACTGCCACTCCAGAGATCTCTGGCCTATCTCCTCCAGATCCCCCAGTGGCTCCTGCAACAACAGCGGCATCTTGACCCGAGGGGAGGGCAGCTGCTCGTGCGGACAATGCGAGTACAGTTCCTCTACCACCTCCAGGTGTGTCCCTCCCTAACCTCGGTATGCGAATGTTTGGCCAACCCCTGACACAGCCTCAACTATCCGGGAGGACGAGGCTGGAACAGTCTCCCTTCTGAGCCCCAGTGCTGCAGTGGCTCCCGCTCCCACGCCGGCTCAACAAAAGGCCTCTCCCACTTCCACAAGGCGCCATTTGTCGGGTTCCGCTGTTCACAACGGCAGAGTTCATGACGGCTTGCAACCTAGGTTGGATGATGTTATATATACAGAGCGTCCTCTGGGATCTGGATATCCCTCAGGAGGCAGCGACTCTCCTTTACGAGAACAATCATGCCTGCACTGCCCTTGGGAATGCCCATAAGCCCACCACATGCACATGCCATATGGACATCAAATACTTTTTCTTCTGCAAATGGATGGAGTGTGATATGCTCAAGCTGCAAGGAGTAAATACACTGATCAACCTTTCGGATCACTTCACCAAATCTCTTACACGGCATTTGTTCCATTGCCATGCCGACTACATTGCGGGGAAATATCCCTCCTGCATATGCCTCCTCCCACGACAAGGAACTACACGGCAGAATCCCCCTCTATGGGAGCCCACAGACACTTACACTACGCATTACTGCTTCACCCCAAGACACAATCCGTTGCAGCAACTGTGGCTCATGTATGTGGCTCTATTTGTTGAAGTCACCAAAACCTTTGGAATTGGACCGTTTGGTTTGGTCTCCAGTAGGTTGTAGTGCATCTCCTGAGGATGTACGCTTTTCTTTCCGAAGCGTCTTGCTACACTCCAGTTCACTTCGTGTGGGACATTTCAGGGGGGGAGGGGGGTGGGAATAGGTAATTGCTAATATCATAAAATTACCAATTATGATTTCACCCTGAGACATCGATCCATTATTCACTCAGCAAGATATGAAAATAATAATATTAAGATAACCTCTTTACCCTGGCTTTAGCTACGTACACCCAAAATTTCACAATAAGCTTGGAAATTTGAGTGCACCAAAATTGCGCCATTTTTTATCATTATAGATCACGAGCCACTCTGATCGAGCCAACCATGACCCTTACTCCACGGCCCCAACATGATGCAAAACGACTTTTGTAGGCCTACTCTATATTTTGTCATCCGTGGATAAAAATTTGTATTTGCTTAGTAGATACCATATCATCGTCATCTTGACAGAAAGGTGGAACTTTAAATTTACTTGCTAGTAGCAAAAAGAAAAGATCTGCTGAGAGGGGCATTCGTCTCCAGTTTGTCAGTAGTCATTTTGGTTCCTGCTTTCTCAGAAGGGACTGAAATTGACTTCCCGTCGAATTGGAGGGTCTGTGCCAGTCTCGCTAAGCTTCGTAGGTGTTGTGTTCTTGCCAAGCTTGCATTTGAGCAAGCTCGAAGTTTGATATGTTTGCGGCAGGGCTTCTGTAATGTAGATAGGGTACATTTGTGTCGATTAAAAAAAAACGGCGTCACCTCCTGTGATGGTGGTGACACCGGTTTGGGCGTCACCGTAGGGGCTACCAGCTGACAAAGAGGAATTTGAGTAGGACCCCTTTAGTTGAAGCTGGATCTAGATCGTCTCTGTTTGGAATGCCGGGTCGAAATGACTTTTTCTGCGTCATGCGCATCTTCAGTGTCGGATCAAGTGTACAGACAAATTAATAAAATCTGCTATCGCATGGGCACGAGCTATAGATGGCTGATTTGCCGTTGATAATTTTTCCGTGGTCCGCCTTCTTCCAAAATCTCAGAAAAGGGTGATTGCGAAGGTGCATCAATTTCGCAGTGTTGTCGCCACGAAATGTCTACATAGGAACTCCTACTTAAGTACGCCCCTCGCCGTCGCAGCCATGACGAACGCCGGCAATGCCGACCCTTCTAGACAAGGCTCCCCCACAAGCCCCATCCTCTGGGAACGATCTTCAGGCTCCATCCCGCCACCCTGGATCACGATCGTGAAAATTTTAATGATTCCCTCCCGAAATTACCGAGACCAATCCCTTCTGGTCCGGCACCGGCACTGCAGACGACCTCCCCCCGCCCTGCCCGATCTCTGCCAGTCTGCCCACCTCTGACATCGAAGCCACCTCCGCTGGCAGGGACGCATCCGACCGATCCCACGGGTATGCGCCTGAGCGCCCGCCGCCGGAGCCCCCGTCGCCGCTGTGGCCAACAAGATCCCTCCCCGGTGTGGACACAAATGACGAGGACGGCATCGAGCACCTCCTCGCACACGAGTCCCTCGGCCTCAAGGCTCTCATCCTGAGGAAGTACGAGCAAGGGAAAATCCCCCACGTCTCGCGCTCCATCTTCAACGATGTCGAAGCAGCTCTACGACGAGAAATGGGAGAATCCTACTCCTTCGTAGACTTCCTCAAGGATTTTGGGGACAATCCCGAATTCTTCGTCGACGACCACTTCACCGAGCCCTCCACCTTGGCCCGGGGCAACCCATTGGGCTGGCGCTCCGAGGAAGATGACTCCAAGCTCGGGGGGTCTTCTGATCTCGAGTCCACGGAACGGCTCGATCCCCTCCTCTCGGATATTGATGGGGGTGCTAGCGTCAGTCGAGCCGACAGAAGTCCCATACCAGGAGTGCTTGCCAGCTTTGCTCCCTACTACGCCCCGTGCCTCCTCCTTTCACCGCCACCATTCTGCTAATCGGGGCTCCCCCTCCAACTCGAGCTAGCTCCTACGCCACCTGACCCTCCACCATGGCCCTGGCCACCACCACCCCCTCTGATGTGCGGCGGGCTCTAGGAACGTCAGCAAGGTTTGGCCCCATCTATCTGGGGACTTCTTGGCCGGCCACCGGCACCTCCGCTCACGTCAACACAGCTGGGCGGGTCAAAGGAGTGCCCGGTAGGCCTCATGATGACACATCCCCTCCTGCCGGTGTCTCCCCGTGGTCGACAGCATGCCTACAACCTCAGGGATGGGGCAAGCATCAACGTCTGTTGCTCCCATCAGCGGGAACGCCCCTCCCCATGGCTCCGCTCGCGTCGCCCAGTCGCCCCAGCATGGACGGCACACCTGTCTCAGAGCTCCCTTTTCCTCCATCGAGCTTAAATCTTTCACGAAGATGACTGGAAACGATTCCCGCCGTATCCACCCCGGACCAGCCGGCCTCTCCTTGGTACCAAGGTGTACCTGTTCCTCGACGACCACCCGGACCGCAGGCGCAGACGTTGGGAGGATCCCACCTGGCACGGGCCGATCCTTCCCCCTGCGGGCCACAGTTGCCTCAGGGTGCACGAGCTGAGCAAGGAAAAAGAGCTTCAGGAGGTATTTCGGTTTGGTCTGAATCCATCGGCGCTCGGAGCCACAAATCACCAACAGCCACCACCAGCTGCCCCCTTTGTGTTCGAACCTCCCACACAGGCCGACGAGGGTACGCCTGCCTGTGAGCGCTGCGTCTCAGAGGCACGCGCCTACCACCCACAGAGACGTCAAGCCGAACGTCTCATGGTCCGTCGCGCTCGGGCCCTCTGGCGGAACGGCGCAATCAGGATGCCCACGTACGTGGCCTTCCGGAATGAGGTCAAAGCCTACCTCCAGTGACATTGCTCCGGCTCTCTCAATGCCTCTCAGGTCTGGGGCCTTCTTCTTGAGCCCCTCCGTGACCTGGAATGCAACTCGTTTTCCTGGAGACGGGCCCGTCCACCCCAGAGAGCGCGGCAACCTCCTCGGACTGCACGGCAACCACGACACAACAACCTTGGCTCTGGATGCACCTTGGGTATGCAGGACCCCCAATGCGCTAAAGGTGACAGGCGTCGACGCCAGTGACGAGAGTATTGCTTGGTGGTAGGTGGCTTGCGACTCCAACAACATGGAGGTATCCCAATCTGCTGGGCCCCATCAGCCTCACTCCTCGATTGGAAATGAACAGCTCAGTAGGTGGCCACACAATCCTCAGAGCTGACCCCAACAACCCAGCGACTACGACCTACTCGGCGATGGCGACGATGGCGGTGCCTGTGAAAGAATTATTGCTCCACCTCGCCGCGCAGAACTAACGGGTGGATCTGTACATGCTTCGCGAATGCATTTTAATTCGGCTGCAAGCTTCCACAAAGCTTAAGGGGCTCCAGTCGCCTTCAACACGACCACGTTGAACCGGTGTTGGGCACGAATCTATGGTCGGCAAAGACCGTGGGGGGAGTGTGGAATCCCCTCATTAGAGAGTCCGTTTTAGACATAGTTCTAATCCGATTTAATATGAGTACTACTACTGGTCTGGTTTCTTCCTGTGCAGGATCTCATTTCTTTCCATCATGCAAATTTTGCACTCTGGGGTGCGCGATGATTTCATACACCGAATAAGATCGCCTTTCCAGATAATTGTGGGTCGCATAATTTCCTTCACTTTAGCTCCAACTTCGTTGCTGTCTCGGGCATCTTTGCAGTGTTGTGCGAAGTGTTTTGCGAACCCATCAGGTTTGTGATATCCTCCCTATCCTGACCAATTTTTGCATTTTTTCTTCCATCCTGTTTCGATAACTTTCCAAACATCATCGGTGTGCTTTTTGGTTCTTCCCCTTAAGTAGTCTTGAGTTTTGCCAAATGTAACTTTTCAAGCAGATCAAGCATTCAAGGTCATCAATGATCATACTCCTCTTGTATTGTCCGTCATACTAGCACGATCCTTTGCATTTGCATGAGGGGGCATAGCAGTTGCATTTAGCATCATTCAAGTCTAAATCGATGATTCCGTCCATGACTTTCCCTGTTAGGTCTCCATTAAACTTCTCTCCCAAGCTTGTGAATTTGTGGTATGAGATAGCGTTCTGCAGCCAAGTTAAGCCACGCTTATCTCGTAACCTATTCAATTGCTTGCTGAGTGGCATCCCCCAGATTTTGCTGTATCCAATACAAAACAAGACATATCTTTTCCTATCCCTGTCTCTTTTATGTTTCTTCTTCAGTCCATTGGAGGGGTCATCACTTGTGGAGTTAGCTTCCTTCTCGCTTATTGACTCAAGTGATTCTTTTAGTGTTGGCCAAGCACTAGGTGTAGTTGGTCCAGCTCTCTCAAGTGCAGCCGCGTGTTTTGGGTACAATTCGTTGATGGGTACATCCCATGTTTCAGGCGGCTCTGAGGTGAGGATGGAGAGTCTCTGTATTACGCCGTGAGGGGTGGACTTGAAGCAAGATTTGGTGTGGGTACATCCTTTGTTCAGGTATTTTCAGTGTCTGGGTTTTCTTCAGATGCACTCTGAATTTCATGTCATCCCCTCCCAAAAACAGTTCCATATTGAGGTATGGAAAACAATCACTCCGGTTGATGGAGATCTTCTCAGCTGGGGCCCAAGATGGGACTTTGGGGTCCTAAATATCCATTGTAAATTGTAGTTTGTTGTCTTCTGTGAGTTCGTTCACTCTGCTTTGGAACTCTGCGAGCCAAACTTTGCAATGACCAATCAATTTCTTGCCCTCAAACACCACTAAACCGCCGTAGCGGTAATTTTTTCTGAACTTCGTCTCGTCCATCAAATTGCGCGCGTTTTTGAGGATGTTGGCCGTGTCGTGTTTGTCATCCCAAACTTTACCATCTTGAGGCATTTTCTGGCCAATACTTTGCCGCTTTCTGGGGCATCGCGAAGAAGATTATTCCACTGCTCTCTCAACTTCAGTGAATTTGACCGAAGGATACATGCATTTCACGTCAAACGAAGCGATAGTGCAGTCAGAGTGTTTGATTTGGAGTTGCTATAGCTGCTGATTTAGGTCCGAGGCTTGTACGATTGTCCTCCTGCTGCAGTTCACCTTGTTCTGGTCTAGAATCTTTTTAATTCCCTTGTAGCCGGCATGAGGGAATCCGGCTGTGAAGTTTTTGGCGGGCACAACTAGTCACATCGGATATTCACCATCCTTTTTCTCTTTGTGATCATTTACGAGAAGTTTCACAGTGAGAATCGCCTTTTTGGTGATTGTGGACCTGATGTAGTTGCGTTCTTGGTCCGAAAGGATATCCTTGATGGATGTGAGCATTCTTTGGGCTTGGTGCTCGACGTTGGTTAGATGGTCGTAGACAATTCGTATTGCCTCTGTTCTAGGTGGCAATTGACTTGTTGAGCGTAGCGGACGGTTTCCATCAGGATGTTTGAGTTCGTTTTATCGGTGGGTATGGCCATCAAATCCTTTCTCTTCGCGAGATCGTTTAGAAGTTGGTTGATCTCCTCGGCTGTGGTGTCATGTGCTTTCATCTCTTTGATATGGTCGAGTATTTCCTTTTCAACATCAGCCAGACACACATTGATTGCTGCTGTTGCGGGAGAAGGGTTATCAAAAGTGGTTCCGTCAATGGGACGGAGGTGGTTCCCCGACCGTCCTCCTTTGCTTGAGGTTCTGGGTTGCCGACATTACCGTCTTTTGTGTCTCCCTGGCTGTTGAGGTCTAATTCTTGGTTCTTTTTCACCACCTTTCGGTATCGTTTCAGACCAATGAGTGCATCGCTAAATGTTTCATCGATCGACGGCCCGGTGACAAATTTGCTAGATAATTTGTGGGAGCAGCGCTGTACGTCTATCTCCAGCCGCCTATGGGAGATGTTCAGCCCAACCATGATGAAACAACTGGAGATTCGGTTCCAGGTGAAGGACTACGGCTGATTCCTCAGTTCGTGCCGGTTTACGGCTGGAACTTTAGATTTACTTGCTAGTAGCAAAAACAAAAGATCTGCCCAGAGGGGCATTCATCTCCGGTTTGTCCGGTAGGCAAAAACTGGCCTATCTACATATCTCTCTCTAATTTCCAGTAGAAAAACAAAAACAACAAACAAGAACCACAAACAAGAACCACAAACCAGGGGCCAACCTTGCCCCTGGAAGCTGTCTGTTGGCCTTTGTTGGCACAATTTTTCTCGATCGGATTGATCCGAGAAGAACCTCAACATACCAACCGGTGTTGTTCCTATTACCCCTGCCACCCATGGCACACTGATGTGCTGCAATATTTGTAGTGTCCCCTAGTGTGATGTTGCACTGAGGGGGGGGGGGGTCAGTGGCTCTCTCTAGGAACTCGCATGGCAATGCGGCATGCTGCGTGATCAGATTCTTGCTGCATCGCCAACAATCGCCGACTTTGACTCCTTTTCTCTCTGGAGAGGGGATACACCTCATTACAGCGGATAGATTAATAAGTTGACCATTGCTACTAATAATACTGTATCTAGTTTAAGGAAGCAATTTAATGAATCAGTCCCTAAGTACGTATCTTGAATTTTTGGCGGTTGGTTGCGAAATCGGCCTTAGTACAATAAAGAAATTCCTATGTATGTACGATTATTGACGGTCTTTGGCCGGGTCACGCCTCCGTCCTCTTACACAAACAACAATGATAGAAACCGTCCTACGGTGCCGTCTCCGCCACTGCTGTTAGCATCACATCCACTCGCTGAAACCGCTCGGATATCAACTATATGGTGGCTTTATTGTCCCTGGCCGGTGGATTTGTCTAGCTTCTTGCGGTGGAAGCTGTGTGGAACTGGTGACAAAGATGGCGGTGCCGGCAATCTCATCAACTAACGACCTTCTGCGCTAGTGACGCACAAAGCGACCGCCCAGGGTTGTCAAGGATGTGTAACGCCAGTGCCGATGCCATGGTATGTATGTGACACTGTTTTATCAACAAATGCAGTGTCTAAATCCTTCGAGGAGTCTTGGTTCGTTGATTGTTCTTTTTACGAAACTCATATCCCGATCGGACATTTTTGTTAATTTTCTTACCAAATTGCTTAAAATGGCGTATTTTCACGATCGAGGGATGACGACAACACCTATCGTTGGGACATTCCCTGGAGTTTGCTTCGCGTTTTTTGTATGTAGATTCGACGTATATTGACTAATCCGCATTCTAAATTCCAAAAACACGTAGAAAAACCCGGCATCAGTACCGGCTGTCCAAACCGTGATTTGGCACGTTTTTGTCGTGTGCTTCCGGATTGTTTTTTGTGGTTTTTTTATATTTTGGCTTGGCTTGGAACTGCTGTGTAATATTTTTTTCGCTACGTAGGAATAATAAAACAACTTGGACCGAACTCACCATCTGCTTTTCGCGCAAAACGTACGTACAATATATACACCCGAATCTTTTCGTCTGGCCGTCTGCACACTATTTGAAATGCCCGCAAGACGGTTCAACAGTGTGATGGTGCTGGTTATTTTTGCAATCATGTGGGCGGTGATAAAGAGACTGGCTACATTTGGAGGTGCGAGTCCAATCATGGGGACATTCCTTTCTTCACCGAGGATGAGCTCGCCTGCATTGCGGAAGGGGGTGTGGGTTGCAACCTCGCCAACAACCCAAACAGCAAGTCACCCAAGGCATGCTGCCAAGGATCTGTTTGCAACCCTCAACAAGTAGAACCAGGGTCTTCGGTATGGGAAAACAAGTGCATTGGAAATGATGACGTGCCCACCGCCAACCAGGTGTAGACCCCTTGGCGCACCACACGCACATGCGAAGAGACGAGGATGGTGTGATCCTCAAGTGATCAACAATCAAGTATTGTTTGATAGGATGAATGGCATTTGACTCCTCCGACGCGAAACAAAGAAAATTCGTTGAGACGAGGAGTGTTTTAGAAAGCTTAGAGCGTTTGAAAGGTAAAGATACTATAACATAAACAAAGAATGTTGGGTTATTGTGACGCAATGGTAGCCTGTGCACGTAAGCGCTGCTGCTGCTGAAAGCAGTTGTTAGCGCGCTACTCAAAACCTTGGAGGCATTAGCGAAGGAGTGTAACATGGACATAACTTTCTTTGTAGGTATTGCATGGCGACACATATCGAAACAATACAAAAGTATCCGGGGGAACGGTCGTCAGTCGGTGACTGTTCGAACAACAAAAAGGCCTCTCTCTGGAGCTGATTGGGTTACTCTTGCGTTCTGCATTCGCTATCTACATCCGATGCAACAACCCCCCTTTGAAGACAAAACAATGTCGGCTCATTCGTATCCGGCGACCCATCGTTCCTTCCGAGGAAAGAACGACCGACTTCTCCGATTCCAAATCTGCGTACCATTTATGCTCTTCTCCGGTCGGTGTCCATCTACATCTACGGCCGGCGCATCCCAGTGCGCGATATCTGGCCGAAGATCTCGCGGCACACCTCGTTCCTTTCGTGCGTTGTGCAGTCCGATAGATTGGGGTCCATTTATAGCATGACGCACTCGTCGAATAGCCGCCGCGTCCAGCCCCAACAACCGAGCAAACAGGCCGTCCCTTTGTCGCCCACTTGATGTCCTATCGACTATCGAGTCGCTAGAGCAGCCAAAGACGCCATGGCAGCGACCAAACCAATATGGCATGAGCAAGAAAGGCGGGACAAAAACACACAGCATAATACTCCCCGGCAGGACGCACCATGTACTTGCAATGGTCCATCACGTTCCACGCAAAACTCCCAAACATCGACTTCGGCCCCTCGCTCCTCCCCGAGGCGTGCACCACCGGTCGATGAGGGTCGCACTCAACCTCAATCCCCACCCGCTCAAATCCTCGCTCGTCCCACAATTTCTCGTTGTTCGCTAGTATGGGATCGCGGGAGTGGACGACGTCCAATATCGTGCATCCTTCCAGGGCGACGCTGCGGAGGTGGCGGGCCAGAATCGAGTTGCATAGCTTGGGCCCGCCGAACGAGACCACCGACGGAGGTGGCAGATGCATCGCCGACGAAGACGACAATTGCGATCCCCGAAAGGAGACGCTGTAGTGCGTCGCACACAGCAAAACGGTAGCGGCGCCAAGCGAGTGGCCGGTGAAGATGACCTCGTCGTAATCGAGGAGGTGGTCCAACAGCGGTCGAGACAATTCCATCCACAGGCCGAGCGACGAGGTCTGGAATCCCTCGTGCACCAGCTCATTGTCCGGTATAGAATCCTACGACAGTCGAGTGGCCGGGACCATACGCCACGACCATGCGTTCGCGATCGCCGACACCCACATTTTCCCCGGAATGCAAACAAACAACAGGGATGTCACGAATATTCGACCCGTCCCGACAGTCCGAATGTCCTTTGCGGGGCGATTCCTATAGCAACTCAGCTCAACTTTTGTTCTTGGTTCGGCAATGGCAGAGGCGTAGATCACTTACGGGATCGTCCCTCCATGTCAGTTTGCGAACCGTCCTAAACTCTGCGAGACCACAAACGAGCGCACACTCACGGGAGGCAATCCTTTCATGGTTGTCGTCTGCCCTCGGCTCTCAGTTCAGATAGAGCATGTTGACATGCCAAACCAACAGAGAATGCTCACTCACCCGTAATGAACCTGTCGACGCAGAACAAGAGAGGTGGTAAGCAAGAGCTCATAGAAAAAACGACGTCAGTCGAACGAATCCTTGGGCAGCCGCACCGGGGCAGCTCCCAGCCGCGCCCACGGCCATCGCTCACCATCACCCTCGCGTCCGGATGCGGCCCCAAGAACAAGAACTCCCGACACCGGCCCACGACATGCGCAAGGACAAGAAACTCTGATACTGGACACGGGCTAGTGAGCGATCTAGTTTGTGATTAATTATCACTAAAAGGAAAATAACTGGCAAGAAACTCCTACGAATTTCAAAATTTGAAAATAAATGGCCCAAAAGCGTCTTGGATTTCAAAATCAATTTAGTACAAATTCCCACGCTATTCTACGTCATCATCGTTCCGAACGAATTTCATTTTCGTTTTGAGCGAACGAGCGAACGAGCGAACGAGCGAACGAGCGAACGAGCGAACGAGCAAACGAACGAACGAACGAGCGAACGAGCGAACGAGCGAACGAGCGAACGAACGAACGAGCGAACGAGCGAACGAACGAACGAACGAACGAGCGAACGAGCGAACGAGCGAACGAACGAGCGAACGAACGAACAAACGAAGAACGAGCAAAGAACGAGTGAACGAAGAACGAGCGAACGAAGAACGAGTGAACGAAGAACGGCCCACGTGGGCCCCACCTTGCTAGATGGCAGACTTCAAACCCGGAACTTCATGTTTAAACCCTTCTATAGCNACCTGGAATCATTCAAGCCCCCTCTACTCTAGCTCCCCGCTCCGCCCCCGGCGGCGTCGGACCCTCGTTTCGCGGACCCCTGGCCCCGGTTTCGATCGCACCGTCGGAGGGCGGCGGCGTCGTCGGGGCGTCGTCGAATCGCGCTCGGCCCCCCGAGCTCGTTCGATCCGGCGGGGCCGATACCGATCTTCCCCCCTTCGCGACTCGCGCGCCTCGCGCCCCCCGCCTCGGCGAAGGCTCGACCCTCGAGCGCCCCATCGTCCCTCTCTCCGCCGGAATATCGCAGACCGAACAAACCATGCCCCGAGAAGATTTGAACCAATCGTCCCGCCTCGACTTGGACTGGGGCGCCGACTTGCCGGGCGGGGGGGGAAGCTCCTCGCTCTGCTCGTCGGCGGCGTCGTCCCTCCCCCTCGATCGGATCGAGGAGAGCGGAGGATCCTCGCGCTCCTCGTCCTCCTCGTCGTCGTCGGAGGAGGAGGAGGATCCGCTCCCGCCCCCTCCCCCTTCGCGCGGGGAGGGGCGCTCCCGCGACGGCTCCCGCGGCGGGTCGCGGGGCGGAGGGAGTCGGTCCCGCGGCGGCGACGGCTCCCGCTCGCGGGGCGGCTCGCGGGGCGACGGGCCTCGCTCGCGCGGCGGAGGGAGTCGATCCTCCTGCGACGGAGGGCCTCGCTCGCGCGACGGGGGGTCGCGCTCCCGCGACGGCGGCTCCCGCTCCCGGGGCGGGTCCCGCGGCGGGTCGCGAGGCGGGGGGAGCCGGTCCCGCGACGACGACGGAGGGCCTCGCTCGCGGGATGGCGGCGGCTCGCGCTCTCGCGACGGCGGCTCTCGCGGCGGCGGCTCCCGGGGCGGCGGGTCTCGCTCCCGCGACCGCGGCCGCGATAACGACGACGACGCACGAGCCGACGACGACCGGGAGCGACGGCGGAAACCTCGGGACCGCGAATACGACCGTGGCCACGACGGCGAGACGCAGTCCCGCGACTCGCACCGCCACGACTCTCGCTCCCGCTCCCACCAAGATGCGCGCCGCGACTCCCGTCGCGAGTCCTCGTCCCGCGGCCGAGGGCGGTCGAAGGACATGCACCGCGAGGGGACGTACTCGACGCTGGACACGTCGACATCGCCTCCCAGCCGGGACGGGGACGGCCGAGCGAATGCGAGGGGGGAGGGCGGGGACGGCCCGGGAACTTTCAGAGGGGCCGGCGCGAGGGCTGGAAGGAGAGGGGGAGGTCGAAAGCTGGCGAAGATCCGGCTGCACGATCCGGGCGACGCTTCGGCCGAGCCCCGCGTCGTGACCGTGGCCGTGGACGCCGAGACGAACGAGGAGTTCGAGTCGTCGGGAGGGGGGGGGCGCGAAGGGATCCTGGGAGCGGGACGGAAGTTGGAATTCGTCCGCGGCGACGACGATCGTCGGGGGGAGCCGCACTCCGCCGAGCTCCGCTGGCGACGTCGCGACGAGGCGGACGACGGACGGGGCCGAGGCGGGAGGAGAGGGGAAACGGAGTCGGCGTGGGAGCCCCCCTTTCGAATCTCGGACGACGAAGTCGGCGCGGGGGCGCGATCTCGACGCGCGGAAGGAGGCGACGGTCGCCTCGACGAACGCGACGGGCCGCAGTCGGCGTCGACCCGGAGGTACCAACAACGACGTCCGCCGTCGGGGTCGACGTTGTTGACGAACGACGACTCGAGCGGGGCGCCGAAGACCGAGGACGAGACCAACACCGACGCGACGGAGGACGGGGGGAGGGCGGCGAGCCCGGCGACGGTCGAGCCGGACGACGACGCGGCGGACGAAACAGGCGACGCCGCGAAGACGAGCGAAACCGCGGACGAGCCGCCGCGCATCGCGGCCCCTGCCGGCGCGGCTCCCTCCTCCTCCGCATCGGTCCGGGATCCCTCCCCTCCTCCGTCGATCAACGGTCTCGAACCGTTCGCCATCCCCACCCTCCTCCGCATCTCCATCTCCAAGTCGGCTCCCGCCCAGAAGGTCGGCCTCGCCTTCCGCAAGGTCCACGGAGCCGTGGTCGTCGAGAAGATCGTCCCGGGATCGCCGTTCGACGACACGTCCCTCGCGCCGGGGCACGAGTGTCTGAGCATCAACGGCCATCGATTGCGAAGCGCGCGGAGGGCCGCGGAGATCGTAAGGGAGAGCGGACGGGAGCTGATCCTGGTGGCGAGCGACGCGCCGCGGCCTCCGGGGACGATGTACACCGCCCTCTCGTTGCGCGACCGCGAATACGGCGACGACGACCGCGGCCGTCGTCGGGGGGGGAGGAAGGGAGCCGCGGGAGCGTTCGAGCGAGGGGAGGACCGAGCGCGCGGGATGACGTTCGGACGAAAGCACGGCCTGGTCCAGCTGGCGGACGTCGAGGAGGGAAGTCCCGCGACGGCGACGTCGATGAAGCGCGGGGACTTTATTTTGGCGATCGACGGCGTCGTGGTGGGGAGCGCGCGGCGGGCGGCGGAGGCGCTGTCCGATCCCTCCTCGACCTCCTCCTCCCGTCCCATCTCCGGCGAGGACGGAGGCGAGGGAGGGACGACGTCGTCGTCCCCCGCCCCGGTCCCGGTGCTGTACTTCAACATGCGCCAGTTCCGCGCCTCGCTCGTCGACAAGGTCCTCGGAGACGCCTGGAGAAAAGACTGGTCGGCGGGGTACGCCTCGTGCGAGGTGTCGCGCGAGATCGGCCACGAGGGAGTGGACGCGTGCGCCGAGGACGTCCCGCTGACGCTGACGTTCGACGAGGAGGGGACGTGCGAGGTGGTCGATCCTCGACGGGGGGAGGAGGGGGCGGCGGGGAAGGCGGACGTCCCGGAGGATCACCCCCTCAAGAGCGCCGCGGGGACGTTGAACCACGGGATCGCGTGCGTGCTGGGAGCGATCCGGGCGGGGGTGGAGGCGGCCGTCGGGGACGCCGCGGGGAAGGACGCGACGAACGACGACGCGGGAGGAGGAGGAGGCGACTACCGCGGCGGGAGGGGCGCGAACGGAGGAAGGCGCCGCGACGGAGGGAGGAGGGAGGCGACGGAAGGCGGCGGGAGCGTCGGGGGAGGAGGGAGCATCGTCGCCGAATTGGCCAAGCTGTCGGAGATGTACAAGGAGGGACTGCTGAGCGAGGACGACTTCCGGGAGGTCAAGTCCAGCTTGCTGCGGAAGGCGTCGACGTAGAGCCGCCGACGATCGACGGGCGGCGCGCGCCGACGTCTCCGGGAGTTTCGTCGAACACGGGCGACGCCCTCCGGGGAAAACGTCGGGTTGGGAGAGACCGCGGTCGCGGCGGAGGCGTCGCGAGGGGGCGAGGGGGGGAAGCGACGGATCCCTGCGCGTGGGGTCGCCCTCGATCGGCGGCGACGCGCGACTGCGCAACGTGCGCCCTCTTGAAAGGGGCGCGGACAATCGCAGACCTTCAAATCTGGGTCGATGCACGGGACGGGCGCGTCTGAGGTTGCCAGAGTCAGCTTGGCGAGAGGAGGACGAGGGCGCGACGGGGCGTCGGAGGCGCGAGATTGGAAGCGAGATGCCATCTTTGCAGTGCGACGGCGCGCATATTCGCACTGCCCCAGGCAGCGCATCGACGAGCACACAAGCCCGAGTCTGAGAAGGCTTTTCTAGATCCGAGGCAGGTGCGAGTTGACAACGTTGCCCGCGCGAGCTACTCGACGTGGATGTGACATGGGCGAACGAGAACCGAACGGCGCGTCCTCATTGTCAATGGATGATTGCCGCAGGTATGAAAACAAAAACTAGTGGTATGGCGCAAATTGTGATATCGAAATCAATACTTCTGTGGCCCTGTTCCTGATATTCTGTCGGTACAAAAACAAAAACTTGTGGTATGGTGCAAATTGTGATATCGAAACAGGAGAATGGGGGCATGGTTTGGGCGGTGGAGGCATGGCACTCGAAAGAAGAGACGCATTTTTGCACGGCTCGTGTGCGCGTTCCCTTTGATATTGCCTGTGCTTGCATGAACTATTAACTACTCGAGCATGGTTCCTATTTCTTTACGAGGACATGATGTGACTGAGCAAACAAGAACTGAAGATGTTCCGCCGTGAAAACAAAAAAGGTATGGTGCAATGTGGCATCTACTTGAACGTGAACTGGATATAAAACGAAAGAGTTGTGAACTGGATGTTGTATGATACAATGGTGCTGATGCGGTTTCGTTCCCGGAGATACCCGTACCGCGCACTCTCAGACAGTTACCCCGCGCTGAATAGACCCTTGCCGCCGTTGCAGCAAACGCAACGATCGCACTTGTACGACTCCACGGCAATAGCCTCGACTGTGTCGTAGTTGTCCATGTCGAATTGCCAAGGGTGCTCATGTCCGAAGACCCTCTCGCCCTTGAAGAGAAAGACGAGGCTCGAGGTCTCGACCCCGCTCTCGCTGGCGTGGCGATCCATAGTGAACGATAGCATGCTCTTTCTGGGTTGGCGGTAAACTAACTCCTCGCCGTTGACGTCGCGAACTACGATGCGGATATCGTCTTTGGCTATGGCGTCGATCTCGTCGTCCTTGGTCATGCCCAACATTGCTGGTGTGTCGCTGCCATCGATCCGACGTTGCCGGTAGAAGAAATCGCAGTTCTCGACGGAGACGCCTTCGTCCTCCGCCCATTGCTTGAAAACATACGACAGTGGCTCCGTCTTCTCCCTGAAGAAGCAAGGGATCCGGTGGTAGTCGAAGCTGTCCACCCCGATCGAGATAACGTCCCACACCGATCGATCGACGTTCTCCGATCCAAACATCTGCTCAATTGTTTCGATCGTGACCCGCTCCTTCTTAGCTACCGCGAGTTCGTCGTTGCCATCATCGCATACGTACGGCACGGCGCGTCCGCACAGCAGCTTCATGTCGCTCTCGTAGTCGACCTTGACGCTGTGAATCTTCCACACCTGACCGACGAGGTAGCACGGGCTCAGCTTCGCGCCGTCCCAGTCTTTGAGCTTCTTCTTCGCGGCAAGGAACTGGCGATAGGCCGAGAGAACGGCTTGGATCTGATATTCGTTTTCGTTTCGAAGCGCCCTCGCGAGCGCGGCCGCTCCGCGAAGGGTGGCCTTCCCCTCGAAGTACGCGTCCGCGGACCACCAAGCCTCGATCGCGTCGGAGCGCGAAGGGGCCTTGGCCCCGCGTTTGTTTCCGCGCAGGGTCGGCTTGGGCTTGCGCCCTTCGACCGCGCGCTTGGCCTTGGCGGCCGCCTTCCTGCTTCGAGCCTTCGTCGCCATTCGTCGTCTGAAATGAAAATGAAAATGAAAATGAAAATACCGCGGAGGACAGCAACGAGCAACGAGCAACGAGCAACGAGCAACGAGCAGCGAGCAAAGAGGGGAGGCGGGCGGCCCGTCCGTCGACCGTCGATGCGTCGCCAAAATAAAATGGCGAGATTCAAATACCTATGTGATCGAAGTCGTCATTATCGCTGTTATCTTTGTCTGGCGACAGCACAGTTGCTTCAACGTTGCCTTCTCCCTTCCTTCATTCCACGCTCGTCGCTGGTCCGATCCAGAGCCAGAGTCCAGAATCCAGAGGAGCACGATGAAGGCCGCGACGAAGGCGACGAAGGCGTCCACCCCCGACGGAGGAGGAGGAGGAGGAGGCGACGGCGCGGGAGAAGCCCTCCGTCGGCGTCGCCGCCGCATCTCGCGGGAAAGCGACGGATCGATCCTCCCGCCGCCGCCGAAGCCCGCGCTGCTGGCGCTCCCGCTCATGTGCCTTTGCCTTCGCGCCCCGTCGATCGTCGGCGCCTTCTCCTCCTCCTCCTTCCGCGCCGCCGCCTCCGTCGTCCGGCCGCGAGGACGAGGAGGTCGAGTCCGCCCCGCCGCCGCCACCCGCCTCCGCGAGCAGCCCGCGAACCTCCGGGAGCTCCTCGGTCCGATCGCTCCCGCGACGCTGGAGCGGTACGAGCTGTCGCCCGAAGAACTCGCGGGGGAGGAGGAGGAGGAGGGAGGGAGAAACAGCGCGTGGGCGGCCCAGTTCGTGTCCCGCACCGCGAAGGGCTTCGACGAAGCGAACGACGTCCGCTTGGTCCCCCGCGATCCGAAGGAGCGTTACGTCGACGGCGTGACGGTGGAGGTGCCCGTCTCGAGGGCGTCGCCGGGGTTGGGGATCGAATTGCTCGAGCTCGAGGGGGGGAGGGACGACGGGTTGGGCATCGCGATCGTGAACGGGTTGGTGCCGGGGGGGAACGCCGAGCGGGCCGCCGAAGCCGGGGAAGAAGGTGGGGAGAAGATCATGTTCGGCGACTGCCTGGCGGCCGCGGAGCTGATCCTGCGCTACGCCGATCGGACCGACGCGTCCTCGGTCCGCACGGAGTGCTTGGGGTACGACGCCACCGTCGAGGCCTTGGGGGGGATGCTGGCGCCCCTTCGCGACCTGGACGACGACGACGACAGAAACCTTCTAGAGGCAACGGTCGTGTTGACCCTGAAGCGCGTGCGACGACGTCCCCGCCTCACGGTCAAACTGCACCATCCCCCCTCTCAGAACCTGGAGCCGGAGACGCTGACCCTCCAGGCGGGGGACAATTTGCGCACGGCGATGCTGACCCGAGGGGTGAAGTTGAACGATCCCCTGGCGCAACGGTACGACGGGAAGATCCACGGGGGGAACTGCGGGGGAGGGAGCCTGTGTCGGACGTGCGCCGTGGCGGTGGTGCGGGGGGGAGAATTGCTCAGCGAGCCGAAGCAGAACGAGAGGAAGATGATGGAGGACGAGCCGCGGTGGAGGCTGGCGTGCAAGGTGAGACCCCTGACTGAGATTTGGCGAGGCTGCATTTCGCGAAGGAAAACCCTTTGCCGATCGCGAACGACTGACGATGCGATCTTCCTCGGGCCAGAGCTGGGTGGGGTACGGGATGAAGGAAGGCGAGGTGACGATACGGGTGAACCCGCGGCAGTGGTAGAGAGGCGCGAGAAGGAGCGACGGTCGCGGGAGATGTCGAAACACCGCCGGCTCCGCCGCGTCTCGCATCTAGAGACGTCTACGGACAGCTGCGAGACGACGGCAGGACGTCGAGAGATCGAGGGACAACTTGCCGCTCAGGAGTTCCGTCCGTCCAGTAAGCTGGCTCTTCGCCGGTCGGTTGTTTGCAGGCCCAACGAACTTGACGTAAGTATTGAAGTTGGGCTGCTATGGGTAGAAATGCTAGATGAGCTACAAGTAGGCACGACATTTGGAGGTGGAGTAACCCCCCACCGCCAATTGTATTTGGCCTTCCGCTGAAAAGTGCGAATTGTATACATACGTATACAATTCAGCCGAAATCGGCCATACTTGACGAGCCTCGTTCGTGACCCCCTGCCGCCACAACCATGGAATCTAGCGCATCCAGAGTGCAATGCTTGGTCTGGATATCGCAACCTATCTTCGGTGGCAATGACGTCGTTGGCGTAGGGGCAGGTTTTGCCATGGTTGGTCGCATACAAATTGGAATCTGTTGTTCCGGTCAAAAGTTAGCTCTTAGACGGGGCGAAGTCGAGCTTCGGTCGAATTT
>JALLPA010000132.1:0-19903 GCA_036939895.1 Thalassiosira exigua
CCCGGGCGTCGTGAAATTTCGGGTCACCATTCCGTAGATTTAAGTTGTGGTTCCCCTGGCAGGTGCACCTAGCATCTCGGCACCCAGTCCGTACCTGCACATCTCCTGTAAAAAGTAAAGACAATAACATACAGCTAAGTTCTCAAATCTTTAGTTTCCTCGGTGTATCTCTAGAGATGTCACTAGACTAATTTTTTATCACTAGTGAAGTCAAAAAATAGACTAGAAAGATCAATGACTTGTAGTCCACCTAATAAGAATGCATTCTTCAGGAACTCTCATTTAGAGACCCATAACTTCACTCCTCCATGTTTGTATCCATAGTATACCTCTTACTCCTTGTCCTCATCGTTCCTCTGCACCATGGCCCTCGCGGAATCCTGGCCGAAGGCATACTATCTCCTCAGGCCCCGTCCCACTAGACCCCTCCGAACGGCTCCATCCGCGTTCGTCGGCGCGTACGTGGGAACTTCCGTCGACGGCATGTACGTGGGAGCATCGGTGGGAGCATCGGTGGGAGGATCCGTGGCGACTCCCGTCGTCCCGACGCCTCCTTGCGTCGGACCAACGCTTCCTTGCGTCGGATAGTACGTCGGCACGTAGGTGGGTGAATCGGTCGTTTGCGCCGTAGCGTCCCCCGCGAGCAGGAGGCAGGCCGCGCCTCCGGCGTAGAAGAGGGAGTTTTTCAAGCTTCCGTAGCCGTGCATGGTTAGGGTCTGACAGCTGAGGAGCGGAGAGCAGGGGCGGAGCGGATGTGAGAAATGAGAGGGGGTTCCTCCCAGTGTCGTCGTTTTGGTCGTCGAAGCGATGAAACTTGTCCGTCGTTCGCGTCGCCGTTGCCGTCCGTAGGTATCTCTCTAAGTAGAGGTGGGTGATCGGAGACGTCCTCCATGCCCGAAGCCACCACAGGACAATGCGAGAAAGGAAGCGAAAGAGAATCATGCTGCGAAAGTGTTCTTCCACGATGAGATGATGCGCCGAGTAGGAAAGGGAGGAGAAACACAGAAAAATTGGAGAGTTTGCAGCAATCACAGGACAGATACATTGAGAAAAACAGTGACGTTCACACACAGTGAGAAGGAGTTGAAGCAGCAGTTTGAATTTAGAGTCATCACCGCTTCGGGGTCGGGCTCCAATGAAAACCCTTCTGGAGGTACCAAAGGTGTTGGTCGAGACCGTATTGCACGAAAGCATCTCGATGAGCTTCGGAGGGTCATTGACGAGTCGACGCCTGGTTCGGCGGAACGTGATGCAGCAGAGGCCAGACTTTTGGCACAACAGGTCATTGAATGCAACTCTATTGAGAAGGACAAAACTTCTTGCCCATCTGTGCTGAAGGGAGCAGGGCTTTCACCGTCCAAGATGAAGAGTCCAGATCCTTGCGATAGAGGGGGCAGGGCGGTGAGCCCTTTTGGTTTCAGGAAGGTTATCACCCCTACCGCAGACAACAGAAAAGAAATGAAAATAGTGTTTTCCTGTCACCAAAGGTGTTTCCTGATATGTTCGAAGGCGAAGTGAAACGGCGGACTGGATTTGATGGTTCAGAGGCAATGATTGCATACATTTTCACAATCTGCAATGGCGACTATGCGAAGGTACGGGAGAGACGATCATGTTTGACTTGGTTTGAGGAGTGGTTTCTCTACTTTGAATGGAAATTTGGTCAGACAGCAAGGAGGCAGATTGATATGGAGAATGCATGGGGCATAGATCATCGATGGATCAATCAGATCAAAGATTACAAGGCATCGCTTGAAATGGCAGCCCTCAAAAGCTGGCCTAGATTTGCTTCTTTTGAGGAGGACGCTGCGCTTAGGAAGAAGGATAAGTGGAGCAGATACGACGGTCTTCGACCCATCATGTGGGACATGACAAACATATCAACCCCTGCTTTCAGTGATGCCAGCTTGCAGAGAGTGACTTACAGTGAATACTACTCGGAAAATTGTTTCAAGGCTGGGATTTTTTGTCAATTGTGTGGCTGGTTGGGCAACGACGACTTCTGGGGCGGCGGTGTTAGTGATTCTGCTTATAATCAGAATGCAGGATATCTGAAAGATCAGGAAGAATTTCAAAGGAAGGATCTTGTGTCTGGTAAGGTGGTGGAGTTTCTTAACATTTTGGATCGGGGTTATCGTGCAAAGTTAGCGGCATGGAGTCAGGGGAAACAGATTGCGTTGCAGCCTCCAGCCTCTAAGAGTGACCAATGATTTAAAGGAAGGACTACTGTTTATGCAGCAACAATTGCCCATGATCGATCTGGGAATGAGCGGGCGGTAAATGTGTGCAAGAGGTCGGGACTGATACAACGAGGGTTCCAAGAAGGTATGAATCCGACCCGGTTCAACAATGCTTGGAGAACGTGGGGGTTCCAAGCTAACTTTATGTACAAACCAGTACTATGAAGCGGGATTAACTGGAATTGGTTTAAATTACTTCTACGATGTGTCAAGATGAGTTTTGTTAACCTAGAACACAAGTTGTGAAGAATGAAAAACATACTCGAGCGGGGTGCCATGACATCCCGGAACTCTGAGGGTGACAAAAGCCAAGTGCGCATCCCAGTTAACGACATATTCCACCATCCATTCTCAGCAGTACGATATGTAAACTCCTAGGAGTAAGAATTAAAAACTCCACGTGTAAGCCGCACAACTCTGTGGTCTTGCTTCGTCCGTTCCCAGCCGTTTCACAGCTCACCGTTCACCGTGCGTGAACCATGGCGGACATCGCCTGGTAACTGCCCCTTTCCTCCTCCGGTCCAGCGCACAGGCGAGGGGGGACCCTCCTCCCCACGCTTCCCCGCCATCCGATGGCGGCGACGCTGGCCCGCGCGGCCTCGGCGGCCCGCCTGCGGGCGTCGGCGTCGCTCCTCCGCCCGCCCCGGCCGCACCTCCGCCCGCGTCCGGGGACGACGGTCGCCGCGTCGCCGACGCCCTCGGACGGACGGAGTCCGGCGTTTCCCGCCGCGGCGGCCGTCGGGGCTCCCTCGCGACGATTCCGTCGGTCGCACGGCGCTTGGCGCGGCGCCGGCGCCGACGGCGGGCGCCGGGATTGGGACGGCGCCGGCACCCCCGGCGGGCGCTTCCGGCGGGACGGCCCGATAACGACCTCCCGCGCCTTCTCCTCGGACGGGACGAAGGATCCGCGCCCCTTCCCCAAATCCCTCCCGGCCGACGACTCGTGGCCGGACCTTCCCCCCCTGACCGAGGAGGAGTACGACCCCCGAAAGGTCCGAGACGACATCGTGAGGGCGTCTCAGTGGAACCAAGGCGCCGTCCCAGAAAACCGCAAGGAACGGAAGATGACCCCGAAGTCGATGGAGATGCTGCTTTGGGATCGGCCGTTCGTCCGGGAGGCCGTGGACGCGTACGAGCGGCACATGCGGTACGTGGCGCGGAGGCTGGAGGCGTCGCGGAGGGGAGGGGCCGGCGCGGAGGAGGGCGACGGCGACGACGACGACGACGACGACGACGACGAAGGCAGGGGGGGCAACGACGAAGGCAAAGGCAACAGCGACAAAGCGCTGGACGACGCTTCCTGGAGCGACGAGGCCCTCCTCGCCGCGATCCACCCCGACCCCTCCAAGCGAGATGAGACGAAAGCCCTCCTCGTCCCGTCCACACTCGCCATGGCCGTGCGGGCCCTGTGGAGGTGTCAGTACGACACCCCCATACTGTCCCGGCGCCTCCAGGCGATGGAGCGCCTCAGCGGATCCGTCGGGAACATGCCCGTGACCGACGGCCTGACCTACCGCCTCCTCGAGGCGAACGCGAAGGCGGGGCACGTCCGCCGGACGCTGGCCCTGCTCCAGCTCCGGAGGAGGAGGGGCTACCCCCCCGCCGAGACGCGGGATCAGTGGGAGCGGGGCGCGGAGCGACGCGCCCGCGAAGCCGGGGGCGCGACCCTCGGCGACGACGACGTCGCCGTGGCCCCCGGGGAGCGCGAGTTCCACCACGTCGTCAAGTCGATCCGGGTGGCGCAGGACGTCCCGGGCCTGGCGAAAGGTCGGAACGTGCACCTGCACGAGTCGGTCGTGAAGAAGGACCATCCCCTCGAGGATCCCACGCGATACCTCGACGCGATCTTGGTGGAGATGCGGCGACGGGGCGTCCCGCTCCGGCCGCAGATCGCCGCGCACATGCTGAACTGCTACGCCACGGGGCGGACGGGAAAGGCGATCCACTACTTTTACCGGGTGGTGAGGGATCCGATCGAGGAGGACGGGACGTACATCCCGGGACCGCACCCGGGAAACTTGCCAAAGGAGGAGTACGAGCAGTGGAAGGCGGAGAAGCTGCGGAGGGGGGAGTGGAGGTCGCTCCCCTCGGCCGCCTTGGAGAGGAAGGACGGCGACTCGGACGACCGGACGGGCGATCGAGACGGCGAAGAGGGAGCTGACTACGCGAGCCTGCTCGTCAGAGGCACTCCGGCGCGCGTCAGCGAAGCAGAGCACCGTCGCACGAAGGTGCGGATCGTCATGCAGGACCCGCCGCCCTTCTACAAGGTCCCGAGCCAAGTGGGGGAACTCAAGTTCTCCTTCACAGAGGCGACGCGGATCGCCACGTCGGCGACGGCCAGAAGCCGGAGGCGGGAAAGGCGGTCCGAGGACGACGACGGAGGGTCCGACCAGCTGTCCGTCGAGGAGGAGGAGGAGGCGAGACGACGGGTCGAGAAGACCCGCCTCGAGTGGGAGCTCGAGACTGAGTGGTCTTCCTCCCTCGCGTCGGCGTTCGCCTTCGCCGACTCCCTCGAGCACGGCGCCGCGGGTCACGATCCGATCGCGTTGGACCTCATCTGTTACACTAACCTCATCAAGGCGTGCACTTATCGCGGCGCGCTGTTCCGGGCCATGAAGCTCGCGGACGAGACCATGCCCCGGCGCGGGATCCCCCCGGACGCGGTCGTGTACACGACGGTCATGGACGGGCTCGCGCGCGTGGGGGACGTCGTCACGATCGACAAGTACCTCACCCGCATGACGAACGAGGGCGTGCGATTCGACGGGCACGTCGTCCGCGCCGTGGTCGACGGCCGGATCAACGCGGGCGACGTCGCGGGAGCCTCCTCGGCCGTGCAGGACATCTTCAACCAGCACGGGGTGCTGCCGCCGTACGACGTGCATTTGAAGATAATAGAGTTTGCGCTGGGGACGGGGTTGACGTACGAGGCGAAGCGACACGTGTACTTCTTGCAGCAGCTGTGGAAGTGGACGCCGAGCGTCCATCACGATCAGAGCACGAGGAGCACGGTGGAGGCGGCGAAGGTCAATCCGTACCTGGGGAAGGAGTCGCTGAAGAGGCTGTTTCGATACTTCCACGAGGAGCTCACGGACGACGACTTCTTCTGAAAGACCCGCCTTGGGCTCTCGCGGGTGAGTAATTGGCAGTTGAAGGATTGAGAACTGGTGGTGTTGTGGTGCAATCGAGGCAAACCTTTCCTTTGAAAGGAATGTTGGGTGTCAAAGCCACCTACCAGATCCATGCCAGAATCTACGACCAATACCTGCCCATTGCGACACAGTTCCAGACCAAGGGGGTGAGGCCAGCTAATAGGAAAGACTGATAGTGAACGCCAATGGCTACACAATGAAAGTCTTTTCATATTCTCCAGTCAGTTCCGATGTGGTTTGTTTGCTACCTCTCTCTCTCTCTCTAGAGCTCTAGAGAGAGGTCGAGAGAAGAGAGGGGTACGATACCCTCTCTCTAGACCCAAAGTGTACGATACAGACACTATGATTTGTCCTGTAGGTAGGTGTGCCGCTGTCTGGCTAGCAGTTCTCATGAAGCATCATGAAGCGGTGCAAGAAGCCGTCGCGACAGATCGAGATCGTGTCATGGAGAACGTAGCGGATGTATTCACGTAGGAACAATAGGTCGAAGGTAGTACGACTCTGAGTGACTCAGTTCTTGCTCAGTTGGAGTTCTCATTGCGCTGGCGCTGATGTCGATTATCCCTTGCTGCTTGCTGACCGTTAGTAAGTAGGTCGTAGATCGTAGACTCTCTCATGCTCACTCTCGCAAGAGGTGAAGAATGATGTTCATATCTCTGCTCAGTATCCAGACATAAACCAATTCAACATCTCAAGCACGAGCACGTCCACGATAACGACAATCTACGCGCCACCATGAGCAGAAACAGCAGCGGCAGGATCCATGACGATGCGTCGTCATTTACATCAGAATCGCATCGAAACAAAATGAGGCGGGAGGAGAATGACACACCCGAAAGACGTCTACGAAGACGGTATATTGTTTGCGCGTCAGTTCTTCCCACCCTCGTGTCCTTAATTGCATTGGTCGTGGTTCTGGCAACGAATCGTCATGTCAGGTCTTCTGATACTGCTGTAGAAATTTCTGCAGCGATGGAGCAAGTGGATTCAGAAGAGCTTGGCCAAAACTCTGAAGTTGATGTAATATCATTTCCTACGACTAGCTCGAGACCCAATTTGCGCCCACCCGCATCGCCTGGCACCAGCGAGGATTTCCCTCTTCAGCAAGTACTTGATAATTCTGAACCACCATTCGTTTCAACGGCATCGAGTACTCACGAGTCAGGCGAGATTGACTCCACTACCACCGGGACAGCCACAGCAACAGCGAGTGAAAACGCCGTGGCAATCGATAGTGGTCCAGGTGCGCAATCGAGTTACATCTCTTCATCAACATCTACGGCAGAGGATACAGCCACTTCATATATTTCTCCCACCACACATACTACGCCTTTGACAACAGAAGCAACCGAAACCGCCGTGGCAATCGATAGTGGTCCAGAAGGTACGTAATCGAGTTACACCTGTTCATCAACATCTACAGCAGAGGCTACTGTCACTTCAGATATTTCTTCCACCACATCAACCACGCCTCTGCAAACATATTCAACAGATTCCCATCCATTGCTGCAAGAAGAGCTGTCATTAGGCCCCAGTTCAACAACAACATCTATGACGACAGCTTCTGCTGTTTTCGTCTATGATACATCGTTGACTTTGTCGACATTTCCCTATCCTGTGCCGTTTTTCCGATACCAAGAGTTCTCTGAACTGGATGAAAGCGACCAAAAGATAGCTAGGGAATACCTTGGTTATACCCCAACTGCATGGAACCTTCTAGGATATGCTTCAGTTGAACATAAAGCATGGGACGAGCTTGTACCCAATGAGCAGTATGGGGCGTACTGGCTTGGTTTCGATGAAAATACCTGGAACTGTTTCATGAATCACTTTGTAGGCTCAGGAACATGGGACGAGCTGAGCGAGGATGTCCGGCATAGCTATGAAGTCCTAGGGTGGACAAGGAATGATTGGGACACAAGTCCACACATTGGGCCACCCAGCGAAGACCTTTGGTGGGACCAACTTACTGTCGCGGAGCAAACTGCAGGTGAGCAGGTCACTTGAGATCAGATATCCAAACGAGCACAGTTTAATTCACTCAGCACTACTTTTTGCCCAGCGAACCGTCTCTGCTTCTTTAAGGCTAACTGGGACTCGCACGACATGAGCCCTAACCTAAGTTACTTTCCATACAAACCTCCCATGGATCGGTATATGCCATGGAGTGAAATGACTACGGGTCTAACTGCAAGGCAGTTTATGGGATACACACAACAGATTTGGGATATTCCTCAAGCTAAAGGGGTTGAGACAAAGGCATTCCACAGTCTAAACCCAACAGAGAGAGAGGGTGCGAGGATTTTTGGGTTTAATCCACAGCAATGGAACTGCTACATGAACCATTACGAAGGTACGTATCTAGGTCACTTGAGATCAGTTGCATGAAAATGAGCACAGTTTCATTTATTCACCACTACTTTTTGCCCAGCATTCGTTTGGGATGCCCTTGACGAAGATCGCAAAGTTGCACTCAAGACATTGGGTTGGACAAAAGAGAGCTGGAATGATCCGAACGCCAGAAATCCTCAATCGGAAAATAAGGATTGGCATAAATTATCTGATGAAGAAAGGGGCGCATGCACAATGATGTGTTTCTTTAGAGAGACATGGGACGAGATAGACCTGAACCGGTGGTATGATTTTGACCGGAACGTGAATACCGGGATATCTCCTCACAATAGTATCGTACCTTCCAGCATCGACATGAACCTGTTTGTGGAACCTCGAGGTGCAGCGCAGAATCTTTTTGAACCCTGATGCTTTGAACCATGATAACACTCCAAACCCAAACAGGCGTTGTTGCGGCTCAGTGGGTTGTGTACAAATAATTGATACCACTAGTCTAGGCATTGAAATCGAGTAAACGACCATAAACTATAGCGCAACGGGCATAGAGAGACGAAGATGAATGTAAGATGGATAGGATGCAAATTTATCCCAATGCGAACGTTATTGGGAAGAAGCATTTTCTATCATAAGCCTATCGCCCGAGCCCCATTCCCGGGCGACGTCTCGAAGCAGACGCACTTCTTCCCCGTCCTCTTCTCGTACTCTCGCCCCAGGTGTTCTATCAACCTCCGCGACGAGTCCCTTCGGACCAACGTCACCGTGCACCCCCCGAAGCCGCCGCCCGTGAGTCGCGAACCGTACACTCCCTCGAAGCCCCGCGCCAGCTCCACCAGGACGTCTATCTCGTCGCAGCTCACGTCGTAATCGTCCCGCATGCTGTCGTGGGACTCGTTCATGAGCCGTCCCACCGTCGCCCAGTCCCCTCTCTCCAGCGCGTTCGCGGCCTCGACGGTCCGCTCGTTCTCGGAGACCACGTGCCGCGCCCTTCGGAGCAGGACGCCCTCCAATCCCGCCGAGGAGGCGGCGGCTTCGACGTCGGCCGTCGTGGCGTCCCGCAGCGTGGCGATCCGAGGGTTCGCCTTCGAGAGGATTTCGGTCGCCTCCTTGCACTGCCGGACCCGGACGGGATATTCCCCGTCCCCGAGGCTGTGCTTGACGTTCGAGTTGGTCACCACCAACACGGGCGCGTCGTCGCCGCCGCCGTCCCCCGCCGACACCTCCCGGAAGTCCAGGCTCCGGCAGTCGATCAGGAGGAGCTTCCCCTCCCGTCCCGCGCTCGACACGAACTGGTCCATGATCCCGCAGGGCACGCCGCAGAACTCGTTCTCGGCCCGCTGGCATCGCACGGCGCGCTCCATCTTCGCTTCCTTCGCCGTCGTCGGCGCCTCGCCGCGAGCGGAACGCGCCGCGCCGGAGCAGCCCTCGAGGATGCCCTCGAGGAACACGGCCGTCGCCACCTCGAGCGACGCGGAGGAGGACAATCCCGATCCCAGGGGCACGTCCCCCGCCACGGCCACGTCGAACGCGAACGTCTTCCCGGGCGGCAGGTCCGGGAGGTATTGCGCCGCCACGCCGTGGACGTAATCGGCCCACGCGTCCGCCGAGGAAGTCGACGGCGTCGAATCCGGCCCGACGGCGAACTCCGCGACGGAGGGACGGTCCGCGGAAGCGACGCGGGACGTCGGCGCGGCGCCGCCGCCGCCGCCGCCGCTCGCGTCCGCGACGACGCCCCCCCGCCCGAAGACGACGGTGTTGTACCCGATGGCCAGGGGGAGGACGTATCCCCCCGTGTAGTCCGTGTGCTCTCCGATGAGGTTCACCCGTCCGGGCGCCGCGGCGCACCGGACGAGGGGGAGGAGCGTCGCGCGCTCGCCGCCGCCGTCGCCGTCGAAGCCTCCGAACGATCGCTCGAAGAGGTCCTTGGCCCGGGACGCGAGGGTCCGGACGTCGGGAGGGAGGTCCTCCTCGGGCGGCGGCGGCGGTCGCGCCGGCGGAGGAGGAGGAGGGGTCGACATGAGGACGCCGGATCTGCTCCAGGGGAGGAGAGGGTCTGACTGAGCTGAGCCAAGTTAGGCCGAGCCCTGGGCCGAGCACCGGAACTGACGAATACACCTGTAATCATCAGTTCTTGCACCCCCAGTATGCCAGAACTGACGATTACTGTATGTTTGGATAGGAATGCAAACCTTCTTATTTTGACACGTCAGCGCACGTCCCGAGTAGAGCCGGGATACTAGTTAGCGAAGAAGCTTCGAAGTTTGTGGCTTGGTTGCGCGGCGGGTGGGGGACAGGGCACAGCTGAGCATGCTGCTTTAATTAGGGGGCGTGCCCCCGCGAGTAAGGTGAGCTGTGGTGCTCTGTGGCTGTGTTCTTGTGGTTGTTTATTGATGTTCCCTTTAGAGGGCCTATCGCTGCCCGCCAAAGTAGAAGTGAAGCCGAATTGCCCAGCCAAGCACTCACACTTCCCTCAAAACAAGTGCTTTGACTAGGGACAATCTGGCACGTGTAGTTCGCCTGCCTGACGAGTCTTACGGCTGCACTTTTCCCTCACCCCCCCTCCCTCCCTGAGAGAAAGTTCATAGTTTTCTTGAGTGACTTTGGCTCCATCTGCTGAGACAGTCCGGTCTGACTGAGCTACAGGCCTTGGGAAAGTACACTGCTATCTGCCTGGGCCTTGAGACAGCCATCGCTTGCCGATCATTCCACGGTCCAGGTAGGTGTCTGGGCTTTGACCTGCAAATGCTGGTCTGGGAGTAAACGCTGCCGGGTCTGATGAGCGTTTCTCCTTGTCTTACTTGCCTGTGTTCTCTGCAGAAGAGAATAAGTTAGATGGTGCTTCTCGCGCAGCCTGTGGGCGGCGATTAGGATGGAGGCTGGGATGAATCCCCCCCTAAAAATTGAGTTGGTGATGGTACTGGGCCGTTGCCCTGAGGCCGGTGGGCCTTAAGGAATTTATCAGTTTCATACTTCTGTGTTTGGACAACTGCGGTTTGGCCAAGTTATACTGCAAGTTTAGAATGGATGTAAACAATTCACAACTTTGACAGCTGAGGAGCAGAACGTATGTCCCCTCTTTTCTCTTATCGTTCCTTCTGATCCGCGCCGCTTCCTACCGCTCCTTCTTCCTCGCCTTCTTCTCCCTCGCTTTGGCTTCTTTGGCGCAAGCCTTCGCTCTTTCCTTCTCCTTGCGAACTCTCTCCGCCTCAGCTTTCTCGAGAGCATTATTCATTTTCCGCTGGGCAGCAGCTTGTTGCTTACAGTTATGCCACCAGCTTCTGCTGATTGGGGGACAGCTTCCACCAGCTGCAGACGAAGTGGCCCATCGCTGACTTGCTGCGATACTGCTCAAGCAGGAATGTGGGAGGATTCCGCTGACCGTATTTTTTCTTGTCTTTGTACAGAGGAAAGTTCTTCTTCAATGAGGCACTGTCCCCCCAATCCGTATCTTTGACGCCCTGGCTCAAAGGCAGTAGAACTCGGTCTTTCCCCCTCTTCTTCGACGAACGCTGCTGCTGTTGCTGCAACTGACACGGCTGTCCCTGCGGCGCCTGATTCCTGGTAGCCATCGTCACGTCCTCATCGAGCTGCCGAAAAAGAGCTCGAGGGCGCAGGACGCCCGGCTCTCCTGTGAGAGATAGAACGCGAGGTCGCTCGCGGAGGCTTCTCCGAAAACGACGACAGCGATGTTGGCACCGGACGGCTGCTGCTGGTCGACGGGGCCGACTGATTTTCTGCATCGGCACCGCCTTTGTTTCCGACCCCGCCCCATGTCCAGCGACGCCCTCCGGCGATGCGCCCTAGACGGCCCTGGTAGGAAACGACCTGTTTGTGAGGTCAGCAAATGCTGGCCGCCCGGTGGGACTTTCGACGACTGTCGCCATGACGCCGAAGGATGGGGTCGGGGAGGGTGGATCTTTCGATGCTTTGTACGAGGCCGTCGCGGTGAATGAAAGGCGGAGGAATTCACTTGCAACTTCTCAGATGAATTTCAATGGAATCCTTTCAATGGCGTTATTGATTTTTGAGCAGAAAGACAGTTTTCCCTCAGCTTCCTTGATGAGGTGATATAGCATACCCCACACTCATTTTCTCATACTTAAGCTAAATGAGATTGCCGGGCACAGTGGTGCACACAATAATGTGTGAGGTGTAACTGAATTATTTATGCAACACTTTGCGACTCAGGACAGAAACAGCCGCAACGTTTCCCCCGCTCCCCCTCTCTATGTATACATCTCTCTCTCTAGAGGGGCGGCCCCGTCGGCGTGTCCCACTGCCGAGGATTGACCTGAATCGTCATCTCCCCCTCCCGCATCCCGTGCCCCACCACGGCCTTGCACGCCATCCTCCACCGCGGCTTCTTCGCCAAGATCTGTCCCTCCTGCTGCCCCATCGGATTCAGCAACTCCTTCCCCCTCGTCACCCCCACCACGCACGTGGCGCACGTCCCGTCCGATCCGCAATCTCCCGTCCCGCCCGAGTCGAACCGCTCCGCGAGCTTGTCGTTCAGCTTGATCCCCCGGGTGAGCATGGCCCGGCGGAGGTTCTCCCCCGCGAACAGTTCCAGGGTGGCGTCGGGCGCTCCCGTGGCCGGGGGATACCGCAGCGTGACCCGGACTCGCGGCTGACGTCGCAGTCGCTTCACGGTCAACGCGACCTCCTCCGAGGACGACGCGGGGGGCGGGAGCGACCCCAGAGCGGCCACGGTGGCGTCGTACCCCAGGCACTCGGCGGAGGCGTCCGTCCGCTCCTCCCGGGCGTTCGCCCCGCCTTCCACGATCTTGGTGAGGGACGCCGCGGAGATGGAGTCGCCCGGCGCGAGGCCCGTCCCGTCGGCGTTCCCTCCCTCCACGATTTCCTCGATCACCGTGATCCCGATCCCGTCCTCGCGTCCTCCCGCGATCTCCGTCAAGACGAGCCCCAGTCCCCCCTCCCTCCTCACGGCGAACTGGAGGGTGTCCACGAACAAATCCTCCTCGTCCTTCGCGCGCAAGTAGATCCCCTCGGCCTGCATGGAAGTCTTGGCTTGCACCACCGCCGTCCACTGCTCGACGCACCGCTCCAAGGGGAGGTTGTACCCGTCCATGTCCACCGCGGGGGCGCCGGCCGCGGCGTAGTACGACTCCTGGACCTGGGCGGCGAGGGGGCGGCGCGAGCGCAGGCGGTCGTCGACGGACGTCGGCGGGGAGAGGAAGGCGACGGCGGCCGGCGTCGCGGCCAGGGCGACGAGCAGCGCGGAGAGGCTGGAGGCGGAGGCGCGGCGCATGATGTCGATACTAGGTAATCTTATGTGGGGAACAGATCGAACCAGGTCGATAGTATGGTAGTCTCGCTCGCCCGCCTCGAGCCTGCGACGCAACGCAAGAGGCGTGGCGTGATCGCGGGGCGGGCCGGGTGTGGGCATCGTCGTCGTCATCGTCATTATCATCGCATCTATCGGTAGATAGGTATCTACGCCGCATGCACTGACGCAAAAATCACCATAACGTCACAGGGAAGTTCCTCGAATTATCCCTCTAAAAACATAATATCACCTTCAGTCGGCTGAGCCTTGCGCTGAGAAGCATACCCCCCTGCACAATTGATAATATGACTCCATGATACTGAAGTACCTAACTACATGCCCTCTTCCTGACTGAGCCTACATAGCTGGCACAACATATCCCCCCCTGGGATACTTCGCGGAACTTGATCTTGGGGAGGACGTGGCACCGGTGGCGGCGACAACCCCACAGAGTCACGTGACACGTGACTCGTCACTCGTCACCCGCCACAAGAACCTGTCGTATCCACAAGAACCTGTCGTTTTGAGCTTCCGCCAACTTAAGCTTTCAGCTGCTACGAAAATTATTTAAAAACAACTAACATATAACTTGTTATGATCCAAGCTTCGAAACTCGACGATAAGTTGAGCTTCGTTATTGTAGCCCACGATGGCGACTGGCCACCAGTTCTTCTTCTGGGATGTTGTGCGAGTCGCAAGGCCGAAGATTGGCGGGTGACAGGTACTTGTGTCGGGTCGCATGCATGTCGGTCCTAGAGAGGCTTATTAGATCTATCTATAATTGGTTCGGTTCAAGGGAGAACAGGATGAGTCAGGTGATTAAACACCAATAATGTTAGGGTGTATGGAGGGGGAGAAATTGACGATGGGCCCAAGCCCTTCTTGGAAAAGGGTAAGTGTGCCAGCTTGCTTGATGGCATTGGCGGTTTCTCAAGGCGTTCATTGTTTTGTTTGGTGCTCCTGATGGTGCAGTTGTTGCTATGCAAATGGAGCTTGAAAGCAACAGCTAATCATAGCAAATCGAAAAGACACCCAAGAATCAAGTTGCTACGAAGATAATGGACTATGCCTATGATGTAGGCTCACGCCCATGGAACAACGATGGTCGACTTAACTCCAAAGCATGGGCCACCATAACTGTACGAGCCCACAGCCCTGAATGATGCTTTTGTAGGATGAATATGTTTCCTGTTGCTACTCCATTGTAATATACACAAGAATTGTTGGCTTTTGTGAGAGAGGTGGCGAATGCATAGGTCGAGGGTACATACAGTCCGCCAAAATAGGAAGGTGCATGAACTAGATATACAATCAATGTTTTTTGCACTTGTGCTAGACGAGCGGGTATGTCTCAGTCAATGCTGCGGTATATTCTCAGCATTGAACATTGAAGCATCCATTATCGGGGGAAAAATCAACTATTGTTTAGACCTGTAGTGAGGTTAGTGGTTGCCATGTCTACCTGCTGCCCAATGATTCACCCCAACTCATACCTCCAGCGACAAATGGAGCATCGCCAGAGAAACAGTGTTAGACCATTGTACCTCTACAAACTTGCCATTTATGACTGCCTGCTTCACAGCAGACTTCTCCATGACGAGGACACGTTGTTCTTCAGTGTCATGACCTCCGACATCATTGGTATGATCGATGCTGTTGACGTCATTGTCATCAACGTGCTTCCTGTCATCATTGGAGTTGTGATAGGTACAATTCCTGGCGAGGAAAGGATGAACCTGGCGCAGAGAAAACGAGAACATTGAGCAGCGGGCCAGCGGATCCACAAAAAAACACCAAGGCCACCCGGCAGGCTCAGCTTTCTAGATAACCCACCCACCCCATTCCCCGGGTCACGTCGGTGCGGAACTTCCCCATCGCCTTCCAATCCTCGCACGACACGGACAGCTCCTCGCGCACCTCCCGCCGCGCCGCGTCCGTCGCGTCTTCGCCCGGTTCGACGATGCCCCCCACGACGGCGAGGCTCGGTCCGTCAAGCGCGTACTTCTCCTGCGACAATATCAGGAACCGCTCGCCGCTAGTCCGCGACGAAGGCGACGCCCTCGCCTCCCCCTCGTCGGCCGGCGCGTCCTGCGGCGCCTCCACGAGCGCGTTGATCCGATCGTGGTAATCGATCCACAGCCAGTCGTCCACGACGCCCTTCCCGCCCGGGAGGCGCACGGCGTGCCGCGCCACGCGCATCCACGGCGACTCCACGAGGCAGGCGTCGTCGAGGGTGTCCGGCCGGCGCGGGCGGACGGACCCCTCGTAGCCGCCGTAGGAGACGACGCACGCGCCTCGCCCTCCGTCCGGCGTTCGCGCGCGCCGACGGGCGAGGGAGGCCGCCCGGAGGACGGCGAGGGAGGCGATGAGGGCCGAGAGCTTGAGCACGAACGGTTTGGTCGGGGTGCCCGCTCGATTGCGGTTGATTGCAGGCGGCGCCATGATGGGTACGATAGCTGGCTGGGCGGCGGTGGCGGTGGCACTGTGGCGTGGAAATGAAATCAATGATCGATGGGATTTGGAGCAAAGTATTGGTCTGGGGTTCTTTACGATGACTATTTTGAGGAATTCTTTCCAACAAATCTGAGAAATAGATGAATATTTTGAAACCCCATGAAAACACTTTGCATCGACTTCCCCCCCCCGCCCCCCGCCCCCCCCCCCGCTGTTTGCAGAAAGAAGTGGGCTTTGTGGGCGGACAAATTTAATTTACGTAAATTTACGTAAAATAATTCTGAATCCTGCATAAGTAGGTATGTTAGGAGTATCATTTTTTGATTCTCGAGTAATTACGCGCAACCGCCCGCCAAAAACGAAAGACCCCCCTCCCCCCCCTTCCCGCGCCGCCCGTTCCAACTCTTGGTCGAACCGACCATGGCCCGTCCGCGGCGCGTCATCGAGGACTCCGACGACGACGACGAGGCGTCCCCCGCCGCCGCCGTCGTCCTCATGGACGTCGACGACGGCGGCGAAGACGACGACTCCCTCGAAGAGCCGCGCCCTCCCTCCCCCTCCCCTCTTCCTCCCGCGCCCCCGGCCCCTCCTCCGCGACCGGCCCCGCGCCGCGGCGGCGGCCGGCACGCCCGGCTCCGCTCCCGCCTCTCGTCCCAGGCCGGCGTCGATCCCTCCCCCGCGTGGCTCGACGCGTGCGTCCGACACGTCGGCGGCGAGGACGAGGAGGCGGCGTGGGATCAGATCTTGCGCGCGGACTTGAGGGACGTCGTGCGCGTCGAGCCCGGGGACGGCGGCGACGGGGACGGCGGCGACGACGAAGGAGGGAAGGGTCCGGCGGCGCGGCTCCGCGAGGCCGTCGCGAAGTCCTCGTCCGCTGCGGGCGAAGCCGGCGGGGGCGATGGGACGAACGGACGGCACCGGAGCCGCAAGGCCGCCCTCCCGTCGGACTTTCGATTGCTCGTCCAGGTCGAGGAGGTCGTCGACGTCACCATGAGCGCCGATCAGCAGCTGGCCGCCGGGGGAGGGGCGACGGGGGGAGCCGCGGCGGGAGGGGGGGGAGCGACCGGTCCGAGCGGCGGCGGCAACCCGTACGGGAGCGGCGGTCCGCGGGGGGCGGGAGGCCCCCAGCAGCAGCAGCGCAACCCCCAATACCGCTGCCTCAAGATGGTGCTGTCCGACGGGTATCATTCGAACGGCCGGTCGACTCCCCCTTCGGCGGAGAATGGAAGCGACGCGAGGGACGCGAACCCGACGTTCCTGGCCATGGAGACCTCGCCGATCCAACACCTCGGGACGTCGTCTCCCCCCGGGATCAAGCTCCTGCTTCACGGCGCCATAGACGTCCGCGTCGGCATGCTCCAATTGAACGAGGGGAACTGCGCGGTGTTGGGGGGGAGCGTGGAGGGGTGGGGGGAGGCGATGAGGAAGGCGCGGGAGCGGGCGGCGAGGGAGAGGGGGCTGGGCGTGGTGAGTTGGCGCACATCTTCCCGTCGTTGGGCTCGGCGTCGCAGGAGAATTGTTGGCTCGGGCTGATTGAGCGGCATCGGCTCGTGTGCGTGGACGCGATATCCGTGCGGCCCTTCTACTTCTGCAAACTTTTTGGGCATGTGGCTTTGAGTGATTGTTTCGTGCCGTTGCTTTGAGACCAACCGACTTCTCTTCCTTGCGCTTCTTTGTAGGATCCTACGATCAAGGCTTTGATATGGAACCCTCTGACTGGAGATGAAGAAGGTATGTTGTATTATCTTCTTAACGCTGTTTGTTACTATCCATACATCATCGTTTGATTCACCTCTGTGGTCTGTGATTGTTCAGAGATGGACGAGGGAGAAGGCGAGAGCGGAGACGTTGCAGCGGCACCGCCTCCGCTGCCAGCAGCGCCAGTGGCACCCGCTCCTCCGCCGCCGCCCCATCCTACCCCGGCGCCCAACAACAATGCATATCCCAACGCTCGTACGCCATCCCAATATACCAACCAAAGCCGCGGATCCTCCGCACCAAATGCATCTTTGAGTGGCACGGGCAGCGGAACCATGCGACAAAGAACCTTGGATTCGTACCCCAAGAAGCCACGTCCCGATACGACGCGGTTGCGGCCCGGCGACGACGCCCCGGCTTCCAATTGGCAGCAGCGGACGATCGCGACGCAATCTCGGGGGGCGAGCAACAATCCCTATCAGCGCGCGAGCGCCGTGGATCCTGGAAGGAATGCGCCGTCCGGTGTCGAAGCGCCGCCGCGGCAGCAGCAACAGCAACGACAACCTCAACAACATCAGCAACATCAGCAACAACAGCATCAGCAACATCAAAGACAAATGCAAACGAATACAAACATCATACCCGTCAATGGTTCTCCACCATCTTCAACTTCACAGACAACCTCCATACAGCCACAGCAACGTGCGCAACCCAATCCATACGCTTCCTTGCGGCCAGCAGCGGCAGAGTCCCATCCGAGCGCTGCTGCAAAGACACCGGCGCCCGCTGCGAAATCTGCCGCCACCTCATTCACGTCCAACCCATCTTTTTCCGAACTCATATCGATGCTTCAATCCGTCCGATCCGATCGAGCGCTGTACGAACGATATTACGGCCGGGTCATCACCGTCCCTTGCAAAATCAACGGGAAGGACAGCAAAGACAACGTGTTCAACATCGTCAAATCGGCGTCCCCCGGGGGCGGGAGCGAGAAGAAGAAGGGAAAGTCGAAGAAGAAGTACGAGTTCTTTCTCGTGGCCAAGTTCTTCGGACCGAAGCAATCGGACGGGGCCGTCGCGTGCCGGGTGGAAAGCTCGGTCCTGGAACGTTACTTCGACGGTTACAGTCCGGTGAGTCAGATCCCTGTTGGTCGTTGTGATTGACTCTGGTCAATAGACCTCCTAGGAGGAGTCTCTCTCAAACATGGATTTCATTTACTGACGATCGCAGGCAGAAGTCCGAAAGCTCAGTCGGGAGGATAAGGCAGCGACCAATCGCGTAGTGAACCAAAGCTGCTCGCAGTTTGTACACGATTTCAGCTCCTTGGGTCAAGTCCAGATGAAATTGCTGTTGACTCCGGACGAATTCTTTGCGAAGGTCCCAACGCTGTCGGCGAGCGATTGGTTTGCAGGCACAGCGAATCCATTCTTGTTGGCGATAAAGAGGACGTGATCGGATTAGGTTGGGTCGCATTGGGATATCATTCCGAACCATCTGCAGGAATTCAATTCATGTCTTCATACATTAGTACATGCATGTCTCATTTGGGGTATGGACACTCGACGCTCCCCATTTCCATGTAGACACTTTTGAGCTAAGTCCAAGATTCTACACCTCACCGTTCTCCCTTCCGATTCCAGAGTCCTTGTAGTCACCCAATGGTAATTGGGCAGCTGGGATGTTGTATTTGTTAATCCACATAACTCCGGCTTTCAATGCTCGCGCCATTTCCATGAATGCGGCGAATACACCGGCCGGCCGCCAAACATAAGTCTGTGTCATTTGCACGGAAAATAACCTCCTCCATACCAAAGATTTACACCTCATTTGCTCAATAAAAAAACCATGTCTCAAATTGTAGAAAGGTTGGTTGGTCTTGCACCTCCACATAGAAGATTAGCTCCCTCATTCTTGCCCACTGATATGTATTGTAACACTTTGACTTGTTAGAATGCCCACACCAGCCGCAGGCGAGCTTTTTCAGCAGCAGCATTAGACAGTCGCATGATGGGATAGGGCCCAAGGGTAGGGCCCTCCATCATGCACAGGGACGAGAAACACTATCTGGAAGTGGGCATGTGAGCGATCTGTTCGGGAATTCCAAGAGGTTTAAAAATCGCTAAAAGATGTCAGAACAAAACTAAAAAAATAAAAATGACTCCCCCAAAACTCCCCGGAATTTGAAAGTAAAAATGTACTATTCCTACGTATGTAAAACAAAAAGAACCCCCCCCCAAACCTAAAGTTCGGTTTCAAAACTCGTAACGCGCGAATTCGAAAGAAAATTCCGATCGGATTTTGAAATGTCGCGATCGATGTTTGGCGGGCGCGCGGGCGACCGCCGACTGCCGTCGGCCACGGAAGCCCGTTTGTTCGTTGGCAATCCATCGCCACCGCCACACTCAAACAACAACTGGCCACTGCCGGGCGCCGCCGCACCCACTCGCCCTCGTTTCGACAATCGACGTGCCGTGCCGCTACGAACTGGACGCGACAACGATGGGCGATACCATAGGCAAACGTCAACGCCATGGATGACAGAGAAGTTTTTTCCCACCTGACGCTCTTTCTACGTACCTAGCTAGGACACTCCGCCCGCCCACCACAAAACATCTAGTAAAACAGTTACCAGCAGTTGTGTGAAAACCGGCATATTAGTGAAATGCGTCGACTTCCCGGTCGAATCATGCCAAACGAAGCCCATCATAGCCAGCAAGCACTCC
>JALLPA010000133.1:0-23733 GCA_036939895.1 Thalassiosira exigua
CTGTGAGTATTCATAGGTTCCCCTACAAGTTTATATTTAGGGGAAACTACATCCGTACGAGTACTGATACATACTCACATAACAGAGCGTCGACAGTGCAAATAATAATAGCCTACTGTCCGTGATTGTACACTATTGTACACATTCATATCACGTCCAGCGGCCATCGCAAGCGCAAGATGTGCCGAACGCCCGCCCAGCCTCGGCGGCAGCCGTCCGCAGCGACCTCTGCGTCGACTCTGAACGGGCTGACGAAATCGCCGTGGCGGAAGCTCCCCCTCCTCCTCCTCCGGTGGCCGTACCGGATTACGCTGTTCCTCTTCGCGGGAGTCCTCTTCTCCGCGACCTACCTCGTCGACACGGAAACCTGCTCGCCGACGCCCATCGGCGACGCGCTCTTCGGGGACCGCCTCTCCCTCCTCCGCAGAAACGTCCGAGAGACCTTCGCCTGCGGTCGATCGCTACGCGGCTTCGAGCTGGGACGGACCGAGCGCGTCGTCATGTTCGTTTTCGCGGCGATCGGAGTGTTCGGCGACATCTTGCCCAAGTACCTCCGCGACGACGTGGCGAAGAGGCACGTCAAGCAGCGGAAGGCGAATCGATGGCTGTTGGTGCACATCGCCTCCGGCACGATCTCGGTGATCGGCGGGGGAGTGGCGGGGATGCTGGGGGGGTTCGACGACACGCACTCGAGCTTGTTGTTCTGGGGATTCTGCGCTAGTGACTTTGTGCATCAGCTCTCGATCTGCGTCCTGTGCAAGAACCACGATGGCATTTGGGTGAGTTTGCGAGATGAATGCACCTGCTACCTGCGCAATGCATCCCCCTCGCGAGACCTCAACCCTCTTTTTCCCTTGATCGCAACATCGCATGCCCAGCCTCTCCGCCTCGGGAGTGAGTATTAGCATTTACGTCGTGAGAGTTCATCGAAACTCTTTATTGTCAAGAGCTCTCTCGTACTCACATATTGGACAGATTACGTGCTCCTCGCCGCGAAGTTCGAGGCGCTGGCGAACCACCACCATTTCACGGGGACGCAATTCGCCGACGTCATCTTCACAATCACGTTCGGGGCGCTGGGCACCCGCCTCGCCTCGGCGATGTCCTACGTCGGCCAACTCCTCCTCAAACGCGAGCAACAGCTGAAGCTTGAGGTTTGGTATTCCCTCGGGCTGTCCCTCGCGTTGCTTTACATCGTGTGTCGCATCCCGAACTTCGACTTGTACTTCTTCGGCTGTATGACCCTAGTGAGCCACCTCTACTACCACGAAATCTGGCCGAGGAGGAACAAGCGCAAGTTCGTGGCGTTCAACGCGGCGCTCTCCGTCGCATGCATGGGATTCGTCGATTCGGAGTGCATTAGAACGGTCGTCCTCGTTTTCTACTTCATCGGAGCCGGGTTCATGCAGCCGCGCTTCTACAGGTGCCCTGAGGAGGCGCTCGCTTCGGACGCACTGGCGGAGAAGGAGAAGGAGAGGAACGCAGAGGCGTTCCGTCGACGGATGATGAATCGACTGAACAGCCACATGACGTCGATGAGGATGAGCAGCAGGAGTCTGAGAGGCACCCCGTCGATGAGAATGAGCGACGGGAGTCCGAGAGGCGACTGATGACGCGGTAGCAGATGAGAAACGAGATATTGTAAATATGCAACCGTGCACCGACATGCGTCCAACGTCGACCTTGCCGAATAGAACTGCACGGCCAAGTCAAGAACGATGATATTTTTTGTCTCTCTTCGGCACGGAGGTAGAATGGACCTGACAAAATCTGCGAGCAAATTTTCCAAAAAATAAATGGGAAGGGCTTTTGACCCCGCCGGTGCGTTCGTGACCCCTCGCGGCGCCAACGTGTTGTCTCCGACGCGTGCGATGCGTCGACTCGATCGATTGCCGCCTTGGTACAAATAATTTTGTAGAGGAAGTTGTACACCTCCAGTTCCGGCAGAAACTTCATACCCCTCCTCCCAGGAACGCCGGGCACTGATTTAATCGCTGGGATAAGGGAGGATCACCGTGGCCGCCGCTGTGGCATCATTTCCGCCGGACCGGCAGGGGGGGGGGGGGTCGGCATGGTCGAGCGTCAAAACTCGAAAAGGCGTCAATCTGCAGGACGCGAAGTATTGTGAGATAGGAATAACAAATAGGAGTAAATAAATTAAAACTGTGTCCTATTGTAACTATCGTCCGCCAACCCAAAAAATTGCCGAGAATAGGTTTTTGTGACGTAGAGAATAGTCCACGCTACAAATTCTTACTCTAGGAACGTCCGTGACCAAGGACAGGAACACATCTGTATCAGAAAAAGTAATTGTTTGTCTGTAATCTTGATATGGGCTAGATCCTGGACTCAACTTTAGCTTTGTTTGTGGTGATGGATAGACGGGAGGCACAAGGCCCCCTTCACACAGGCCCTGGTCACGTGACAGCGCGTAGCCACGTGCCAGCTCCACACATCAGGCAACGGCTCATTCCTTCTCGGGAGTGCTCAACCATGGCGAGCTGATTGAGCTGGTTGGCCTAGTAGTAGTTCCGTGTGCAGCCGGGAGGTGTTTATGACACCACGCGGAGCGACTGATACCCTACATTGGTCGTCACGTCAGCCAGCCCCATCCATGAGGGGTACAACCTTGTGGACACATTAGTGCATACTCTTGCTTTTTACCCTTTGCATTTGGCTGCACGATGACATAACAAAGACCCAGTCTATTGTGTTTCATGATGGACCCGGAGGCTCAGATGGGTTTGTGAAGGCGGCCCATGAGTGCCTGCTTGGTACAGCGTCCGCTCAGCGCCGCCTCTGTTGGTGGGGTGCTGCAAACCCCTCTGAGATGGCTTGCTACGCGAGCTGGTGGGCAAGACTTCCGTCTCAGAGGGAGCTGGGGCTTTGTTCAGCCTAGCCAGTTCAAGTTTTGGCACCCACACACACAATCCCTAGTCTTGTAGTCGTAACCTCCTGCACCCCAGAAAACCTTGTCCTTGATTAGCAAGAACCAAGGTCCAGTCCGTAGGACTTGACTCAAATACAATGAAGCTGAGGGAAAGTCCTCTTTTATTTGCATAAAAATGAGTCAAAGTGAAAGTTGGAAAGAAGTGGGTATTTTTCATGATTTTTTTGGCTATATCTGCAGTGATTACTGTCTCGAAACAAATCAAGTTTCCAGCGAGGGAGAATAAAATGCTGTGGGTTTCTACTAGTCAATCACAAACATACACAAAAATATCAATTCCCCGATTTCTCACCCATCAACCAGGATACATATGGTTGTAGCCAGTCGCTGACGCCAGTTTGCTAGTTTTGTGAGGTTTTATCTGTCAAGAAAGAACATTCGTGGTCACTCCGGCGACAAGCCTACGATTGGAAGGTAGCGGTTTTAATTGAGGTAGAAACCAGTTTTTGTTTAGAGCTACTGCTTTTGGCATCACAAGTGGCCGAGGGAGCCAATTTCGATTTCTCTACGTCAGGTGCTGTGAGCAGATTCGAGGATGGAGCTGGGAGAGCTTTGGGCTGTCGGAGTTGAAAAAAAAGGTGGCGACAAGTCTAATGTGCTCGCCAGCTTTTTCGGGGGCATCTTTAGCTCACTTTATCCGATGTACCTCTTTTTTGCTCATTTACGGATCCTCAACGGTCGAGTCTCGCTGAGCGCTACGTGCACGGGACCTACAAGGCTCGGCATTACGTACGCTAGCCAATTTGTTAAGTAAAAAAAGCTCCCCGACGACTACTACATATTCCAAATCAATTGCTTTATTTGACCGGTACGAGGGGATTTTTACATAACCTTAAATAACCCTGTAAAATATCTTCTCACGGAATTACTACATATTCCAAATCAATTGCTTTTTTTACCGGTCGAGGGAGATTTTTTACATGGGCGTGTAAAAAATCTCCTCCAAGATGTAAAACATCTCTTTCGTCGCTTCTGCTACGGGAAATGCAAGGAGGGCCGCCGAACTCTGTCGATCATCACTGCACACCACCCGCCCGGGCCTGCCGCCCACGCGTTGCCCGCCGCCCAAGCGTCAGAGATTCAAAACATCATGGTCATGGCGTCCGCCCCCTCGTAGCCGCGTCTGCAGTTGCTTCTCGGCCCCCCACCCGGCGATTCGCACGAAACTTGAAGGGCCGTTTCTTCGTGGGCCGTTGAAGCATTCCCCCGGCCGGCGCATCTTCTGGCGTTTGCCATCACCTCCGTTTCACCTCCGGCAGCTGCGACGCGCTGCGATCCGCCCGCGTCGTCCGCCGGAGCGGCTTTACATCATTCCTCGGCCCCCGCCGGGATTCAGACTCCGTCGAGCGAGGAGATCCCTCACCGCGTCGTCGTTGCTCAGCCTCCCCGGCGGAATCGCGGGGGTTCATCTTGGCGTCGAGATCTTCGACCGCCCCCCTCCGACGCGCTGCGATCCGACCCCCCGCGTCCGCCGGAGCGGCTTCGAGCTTGTTCTCGCCATCCGCCGGGATTCAGCATCGACCGAGCGGGGAGATACTTCACCGCGTCGGCGCAGCCCAGCAGCCCCGGCGGATTTGCGGGAAGTCATCGAGGCGGCGAGTTCTTCAACACCCGCCGTCCAGATGTCTCATAGAACTCCCCCCCCAGGCCGCGGCAATGGCGGCCACGGTGGAGGCAATGGCGGCCGCGGTGGAAGACGGAGTGGAAGCCAGACTCGGCCGGCTCTCATCAGTACTACGAAAAAACCTCGGAAATCTGGTGTTGACTCCCGGTTGAAGCCACGGCAGGACACCGATGCAGTCATTCACATCGACGTGTCTCCCCCAGCAGATGCTTTTGTTCCTCCACCTGCTGCTGCAGGACCTTCTCCTACTGTCCCTGCTTCGGTTGTCTCGGCCACTGAAGAGTCAGACCCACTTTCTAATCGGACGCACATGATTCTCCTCATGAGCAAGAACGATTCCCGTCAAAACAAGGACTCCCTCAATGCCGGTCTCGCGAAAAGCCTCGTCGATCAAGTGCAGGGCCGTCGTGAGCACATCATTTCTACAGTGAAGGAAGAAGACCGGCTCCTCGCTGCAGCAATGAAGCAGGTTCTGGACGCGCAGTTTAACAACCTGCCTGGCAAAAGAGTGGGGAAGTTCCATCATGTAGAATGGCTGATCGATGTTTGGCTGGTTTTCAAGCGTTCATTTGCTCTCATGAATACCCGTGGCACGAGGTCGACCAGCCTGAGAACCTTCGTTGATGTCATGAACAAGTACGACGTGCTTGCAAAGGAGGCCGTGGATGCGCAGATCGAGAAGCACAAAAACTGGAAGTCTGAAAAGATGCCTCGCGGCGAGAGGGAGCGGGAGTACTTGAAGGGGGGTGGGGTCGCTCTCGACCAGATCCAATTCCCTTGCTGCCCCAACAAGAAATGCAGGCACCAATTTTTCGATGGCCCGCCTGGAAACGTGACTGCGATAGAGGAAAACAAAGTCGAGGTTGAGAAATATGTTGAGGTGTGCAGGGCTTTTTCCGCCAGCAAACGGGAGCAGGATCGTTCATTGATGCCCATCGACCCCAGCACTGGCAAAGCTTATGAGAAGATGCCCCCTCAGCCCAAAGGGAAGAAGCTCTTCGGGCGGTGCCACTGTCACCAAAACTTGGCCGACCCAAGGAATGGGAAGCAGTGCCCTGTTGGGTGTCGGTACAAGGGCATGCAGTATCCACTTGCTGGGTGTCCTCTGTGCTTGTGCACCTGTTCGGCCTTCATTGCACTCGACAAATACAGCACAATCGTCACTGTCTCTTCTCTCGAGAGCGCACCACGGCTGGACGTTGCAGCCGAAAGCAAACGCTACTTGGAGGGGCATCTCAACGTGAACTTGCTGCAGCAGCAGCAATCCGCAGAGTACTACGACAACTTGAGGAAGTCTGGGAAGTTGGCCAATGGCACCTCCGTTGTCGACAACGTAAGGAAGGAGGGTTATCTTGCTCAGGCATTGAACACCGTTGGAAATCCTCCAGCAGATCATCGAGTGACGCAACAGCTTAGGGGAGTTGTTGACGGGGTACATGATCCCAGAGGTAAGAGTTGGACGGCAGTCGGTGACATGAAAACTCTTCAGTGTCGCACCGCAGCTGAAGCTAGAAAGAGCAACAATGGTCTGGAGAATGGTCTGGGGCACCTGGAGGCGAACAAGTACGCAGTGTCCGGCATGACGGAGGATCAGCAGATTCGCATAGCGCTCACCAACAGTGAACACTATGATTACACTGAGGAGGAGAAGCGTGCATTTGGTATTGATGAACCTGCTATGCCACCTCCTCCTGCAGGAAAGACACCCTATACTGCTCCAACAAAGACACCCTCGGATAATGACACCGCTGCTGTCAACGACGACACCCCCGGGTACGTTGTCAACACTCGCTCGCATGTCTCACGGCGTCGCCGTGAGAATCGCCAGACTATGTCAAAAGAGGAGCGCAAGAGGAGCACTATTGTGATCAAAGGGCTCTCTCGTCCATACAACCCGACCTTGATGAACGAATTGAAGGATATTAAGGAGAATCCCACTCCTGACAGGGCTGCAGATTTGATGGATTTCGTGGAGGACATGGAGGAGTAGGAAGGCTTCATATTATCAACTTTAGATTATATCTTCATATAGCAATACATTTTGATACACTACAATTGATTCTAATTGTTAGGAAAGCCAACGTGCAAAAAGAACCGCAGAAAGTTGCCGAAATTAGCAATGATCGCATCGAGAACATTGCCCAGTTCGTCCAGATCCTCTATATCTCTAAAATACATCAACAGGTGAACATGAATGAAGTTGAAAACATATTCCATCGGACCATCTACTGACCAGTACGGCGCCCGAAAGAGATATCGATGTCCTCTTCTTCTAATCTCTTGAAGCAGAATGGGGCAGTGGTGGATGTTCAAATTATCCATTGTAAAGCAAAACGACCTGCCTGGATGGTCGATATCCAATCTATCCATCACTCGCCCAAAGAAAGTATAAACCCTGTACAGATTGGTCCCCCCCTCCTCTTGCCTCCAATAATCGTGCCATGTCATGTCATAGTTTTGATCCGCGGAGACAGCCATCATCAAATTCAACTTGGCATCGCGATTGTACGCGCCCTCAAAATGACATCGTTGCCAAGACACTGCTTTCCCAAAGTTCGGATTGGAGGCTTCTATCTTCATGCCTGCCTGATCCATATCTATCATGTCGCTGGTATTCACATCAGCTCTCCCGTTAGGATAGTTCTCGTTCCAGAACATGTGCCTCTTGTGCAGATTGATTGCCCAATATGCCCTCTCACATGTCGTCGATGACGCCTTTAACCTGAGTCCTAGGAGTTTTTCTGCTCTGACGATGGCTTGTGGGACAAACGGAGCAACAGTCGGGTTCATGTTGAAAAGAAACGCTCGAAGATGCGAGATTGGGGCTTCGGGGTGAACAGACCGATAAAGCGCGAGACTGGCGAGATGCGGCCCCGCCACATCCCTCTCGGCATCATGATTTCCCGTTGCCTGTTTGGGTTGTACGTGTCCGTACTCAACGTACTGTTCGATGTACCGTATACATGTAACCATGTGCGGATATTTGTGGACAGCTCGGAGAGCATTGAGGTCGGGTGTATCCAAGGGGAGCCCTAGCAAATATCGCCAAAGTACATCCTGGCGAAAATCGTCTGAGTATGGGTTCCCCCCTCTGCTCGGATGAGGGCCTGGCTGAGTAAAAGATCCCAGCGGGGCCCGAAGCTGCAGCAATGGGTTGCCAGCCATATCCTCCACTTGGTTGATGGCCAATGCTCAAAGCAGCGCCGGCAAACACAGAGGACAGATCGCAGCGCGTCCGATGGCGGGTGTTGAAGAACTCGCCGCCTCGATGACTTCCCGCAAATCCGCCGGAGCTGCTAGGCCTGATCGACGCGGTGAAGTATCTCCCCGCTCGGCGGATGCTGAATCCCGGCGGATGGCGAGAACCGGATCGAAGCCGCTCCAGCGGACGCGGGGGTTGGATCGCAGCGTGTCGGAGGGGGGCGGTTGGAGAACTCAACGCCAAGATGAACCCACACGATTCCGCTGGGGAGGCTGGGCAACGCCGATGGGGAGAGCAATCTCTCCGCTTGACGGAGTCTGATTCCCAGCGGATGAGGAGGAATGATGTAAAGCCCCTCCAGAGGGCACGCGGGCGGCTCGCAGCGCGACGATGCAGTCGGGGTCGCGTAGGCGGGGCGACCGAGTACCGTGGGCAGTGCAAGCCAGGGGGGAATGCTTCAACGGCCCGCGAAGAAACGGCCCTTCAAGTTTCGTGCAAATCGCCGGGTGGAGGGCTGAGGGGCAACTGCAGACGCGGCTACGAGGGGGACGGACGCCATGGTTAATTTTTGATCTGCGGTGCGGCCAGCCGCCACCAGCGAGCCGCCAACCGGCCAGGCGGGCGGCCCTCCTTGCATTTCCCGTAGCAAAAGCGACGAAAGAGATTTTTTACATCTTGGAGGAGATTTTTTACACGACCATGTAAAAAATCTCCCTCAACCGGTAAAAAAAAGCAATTGATTTGGAATATGTAGTATCGCCTGACCGCCCAAAGATTACCAACGATGGCGAACACTTTGCTTGCGCTCGACTGTAACTTTGACTCTGACCAAGCATCGAGCTTCAGCCCCCCTTGCCCCGACTTCGTCCCAACGATGCGCCCGCCTGCGCCCGGCAAAACGCAGACCCCCCTCATTCGACGATGAAGATGCGGTGCGTCGGCACCTCCGCCGTCCTGGCCGTCCTCGGCGTCGTCATCGGCGCCGGCGGCGCCCGCGCGGCGGCGCCGTCGAACCTCTTCCTCGGCGGCGAGGACGACGGCTTCGCCCTCAAGGGCGGCGAAGGCAAGGGCTCGAAGGGCGACGCCAAGGACCAGGGCGCCGACGACGCCGGCGAATCGAGCGGTGGCGCCTCCTCCTCGAAGGAGGGCAAGGCGGCGAAGAAGCACAAGCTGGGGAAGGCGTCGAAGGGGGCCGGACGGGCCGACTGCGACCAGTCCGTGAGCCTGCAGCTCTCCGAAGAAGATGAGGAGGTCATCACGTTCGCGCCGGATGCTAACTCTTGCAAGAACGAGAAGGCCTTCGTTGGTACCGCTAGCGCCGTGTTCGACGACGGCAGCGGCGTCAAGAAGAAGAAGCAAAAGCACATAACCCTCGTACCCCTCCCTGATGCCCACGGTGGCGGTGGCGACGAGGAGGCCTTCGCGGCCACGATCTCGGACGACGCCATCGGCGCCGTGTACACAATCATGCCGGACGACAATGGGACCATGACCGTCACCGAGCGCTACCAGGAGGATTATCCCGACGAGCTGGATCCAGTTGAGGAGGACGTACCAGATTTCGAAGACGATGCGTCAGGCCCAAGCGGCTTGAAGCAAGTCAGGGCGCATGCGGATCACGTCGAGAGCCCGCACCTCGGCGCGGACGGCCTGTTCGCGATTTCCGAGACGAACAAGAGGGGCCTGCGCGGCGGGGAGAGCGAACGCCGGGAGGAAGGGAACGGCCGTCGCGTCCTCCAGACCTTCTCCACCATTGACGTCATGGTCCTGTGGACCAAGCTGGCCGAGTGCCGCCTTTATTACGGCCAGGGTTCAAATGCAAATTGCAATCGCAGCAATGCGTCCAGAAACGCGATGGTGGCCCTGGCCCAACTCGCCGTCGCAGAGACGAACGAAGGCTACGAAAAGTCTGGCGTCGACGCCGAGATACGTCTGGCCCACGCCCAGTTAGCGCCGAATTACGACGAGGGGAGCAAGTCCTTCACCACCATGCTGACCGATCTGAGGACGTCCGGCGGGGGGATGCCCAACGTCGGCAATCTACGAGACACGCACAAGGCCGACGTGGTGGTGCTGTTCAGCGGGAACGCGCAGTACTGTGGGATAGGATACGTCGGACCGAGCAAGGGGGCGATGTTCAGCGTGACGAGTCAGGGTTGCGCGACGGGGTATTATTCCTTTGGGCATGAGATCGCGCACAACTTCGTGAGTTAATGTTGTTGTTCGTTGTTCTGGAGCTTTGTTTATCATCATGGGGCAGGGGGGACTTTCTTGGACACGAGCGGGCCGTTTCCTTCGTGCTGTGCATTTGACTCCAAACGGTGACCATCCCGTCGAAAGGCGGTCCATTTCGGCCGTTCCAAGCACCGGTGTGATTGTTGTCGTTGTGAAAATACCACGAAACAATCATGGTGCAACCTGGTGTAAATGAAAATAGGATCCCCCTTAGGTAGGCTGCGGTCGTGGTTTTTATTCTGTGAGTTGTTGGGTTTTTGGAACCCAAAACTTTCAAGAACGAAGCTCGCAATTTTGGCGGGATAGCTCGTAAGGTGCAAGCTTCGTTCGGACGTGGGCTCCATCCTGTCCTACAAGCGCGATGAGGGGCGGGCGCGCAGCGCAGGGGGTGTCTGCCACACCAAATTATATTTTGGCTACGCTTTTGCGTTATTTCGTCTCAAATGAATATATTTCCATCCGAAATCATTCATTTCGGTGGTAATGTACAAACGGGTTTAGTGGCGAGACTCAATCCGTCTCGGTCTCGGTACAATACCAGATCAGTCAGTTGTGAGCAAGCAGTCATGGAACAGTCTCGCCAGCCACCCTGGCTTTTGTAGGACCCTGTCCACCTCTTCAAGGACCCCTGACCCCACTCACCCTGCGCCCTGACTTGCCCTCCTCGCCTCGATGTGCGCCCCCCATCCGATTGACCACGCTCCGACCAGGGGTGTAACCACGATCGCGGGACCGCTAGTAAATGCAACTCGGATGGGTACGGTTTTGGTTGGCGGGACCCTGAGGCCGGATTCCGCACCGTTCTCGCGTACAACTGCGTCTCGGGGCAGTGCGACAGCAACGGCGGCGGCGGGTGCAGCCGCATCAACAGATACTCCAATCCCAACGGCTTCTACGATGGCAAGGCTTTAGGCAACGCCCAGAACGACTGCGCCCGCCGCATCAACGACATGAGGACGACGGTGGAGGGCTACTATTCTCCCCTGCCGCCTCCTCCACCACCTCCACCCGCGACCCCCCCTCCCACACCGAAGCCCACAACCCTCCCGCCCACCCCGGACCCCACGCCTGTCCCTCCCTGCTCGGGCGACGTGCGGGTAGAGGTGACCACGGACAATTGGGGCCAAGAGACGACGTGGACGCTCGTCAACGACTGCGACGGCCAGACGATCGCCTCGGGCGGGCCTTATTCCAACAACTACTACTTCGTCGAGAATTACACCTCCGGACCGGCGCAGTACACATTCACAATACTCGACGAATACGGGGACGGCATCTGCTGCGGCTATGGCCAGGGATCGTACGCGATCTACTGCGACGGGATCGAGGTGGCCGCGGGCGGACAGTTCGGCTACGACGAGAGCGCGACGTTCGGGAGTTGCGACGTCGTCACCCCCCGGCCGACAAAGAGCCCCACTCCCAAGGTGAGTGCGGGTAACTCCGGTGGTGATACACTGAGGGTAACTCCGCGGGAGGCTCACACCTTGCTGACTTCCTCTCGACCCGTGTTTCCGTCCCTAGCCCACCGCGAGCCCCACCTCCCCGCCAACTCCCTCGCCAACCCTCTCTCCCAGCCCCTACGCGATCTACCTATGCGAAGACGCGAGCTTCGACGAAACGTCCACGGTTACCACCAACCACGCCGGATCGTCCACTGGAAAGTTCCTCGACATGGGCCCCGGATCAGGAGCCTTCGTGGAGTTCGACGTCGACGGCGGCCCGTCGGGCGGGCCCTGCGCTCTCTCCTTCCAGTACGCCAACGGAGCAGTTGGAAAACGCCGCTGCGACGTCTCGGTGAACGGCAACTCCGTCGGACAATTGGACTTCGCCTCGACAGGCACCTGGGCGACGTGGCAACGGGACAAGACAAATGATGAGATGTACCTTTTGGCGAGCTGTGACGCCGGCTCCAACGCGATTCGAGTCACGACGCAAGACGCCGGCGGGCCCAACCTCGATTACTTGGAGGTTGCGACGGCCACCGCGGCGCCTACCACGTCTCCCACGACCATGGTGAGATTTGAAACGCGTCGTTTTCGCGCGATCACCTGATAAATATGGTATTGCCGAACGAGCTTAGGCCCTGTGACGTATCGTTTAACAACATTAAATATCACCCCTCGTCATCGTGTCGCATCGTCCTTCCCATTCAGCCGACCGCCTCACCGATCACGCCGGCGCCGACTGCCCCTCCAACTTTGCCGCCCACCGAGGCGCCGACGAGCGATCCGACCGCCCGTCCGACAGACGCGCCCACGAGCCCGCCCACCGACGCGCTCAAGACTCCGAACCCTTCCGAGGCCCCGACGCGCGGACCGACGCCTCATCCGTCCGATGCGCCCTCGCGAGCTCCCACGGGAAATCCGACAGACGTGCCCACTGCCCCGCCTACGAGCAACCCCACCACTCCGAATCCCTCCCAGGCGCCGACGCGCGGACCGACTTTTTCTCCTTCGGGTTTGCCGACGCGAAATCCCACGGAAGCGCCGACCACCCGTCCGACCGACGGACCTACAAGCAATCCCACCACTCCCGAGCCTACTGACGCACCCACCAAGGCCCCAACGACAGGACCGACAGCAGCCCAAGTGCCAGCAACTCCTCAGGTGAGAGCCTCGATCGAAACTATGTTTCATCCTTTTTGCGAGAAGGACGGGTTCCTTAGATAGATTTGTTGCGATATTATCAGACCGCCGTTTACGACGGCGACCTCGGAGCGCCCAAGTGCGCGGTGGTCGGCAATTTGTGCACCTCGGGCGCCACGCACCTCGACGGCAAAGCCAGCAACAACGAGGTGCTTGCCCCCAACACCCTCGACAGCTGCGAGGACGGATCAAGTGGAAACTACCACAATGACGAGTCCGTTGATTCGATCACCGTAAAGACTCTCGACGGGGGGGCGCTTCAAACTGGCAAGAGGGTTGAGATCGAAGCGACAGTGTGGGCGTGGAGCACCGGAGCGTACGACAAGGCCGACTTCTTCTACAGTGCCACCGTCCTTGATCCGCAGTGGAAGCGCATCGACACGATCCAGCCGGGCGGGGGGGCCAACACGTTGAAGGTTGATTACACCATTCCACTGGGTAGTAGCCTCCAGGCCGTGCGCGTTCAGATGCGCTACTACGGGAACGAGGTCGCGTGCAACGGCGAGAAATGGGACGACGTCGACGACCTGGCGTTCGCCGTGGAAGATGATGGGGCGGCGGGGGACGCAGCTCCTGACAAGAAGCCGCCCGAGGCCCCTCCGAATCCGGATTCGGATTTGTGCATCGGCATCCCAGACGAGGAGCGATGCCAGTTGCCCGATGCGTGCCGATGGAAAGGGAAGAACAAGGGTTGTCAGCCTATGGGAAGCACGGCTGGCGACAAATCCGGCAAAGCTCAGAAACGGAAGAAATGAGTTGTATGCCTTCATTGTCAAGAGTTATTGACAAAAACCCATCCACAGCGACCATGATGTATAGTGTAAGGTATGTGCCGAACAGAGATGAATGAAGTACGAAACCCAGTTCATAATGAATCAATTGAGTGAGAGTTATGTAATCAAGCATTATCATTTAGCAACAAATTGTATCATTAGACTTTCGTCATTGGGCAAGTCTATGGGGTCCTCCGTGGCAATCTACGTAGATCCGCCACTAATATGCAAAAGAGGGGTACAACAATACCTGCTAATCTCGTACTTGCTCTGTAAAAATATCACGGCCTATGTTATTATGGCACTTGAGTTTGTGACCATAATGAAACCTCTTGCCAATCCAACGGAAAATAATGCATCATGACAGGAATTATGCCCCATATTTCTCCCAACAATGAAATAGTCACCAACATAGTTGGGAGCATGGATGTATGTTATCAGTTGAAATTGAAGGTGTCTAACGTTTTCAGTCGTGAACACATTGATGCCTTGATTGAGATCAATAGAAAGATGTGCCGTGTATGCCAGAGATGATAAGTTGATGCTAAGAGGCTGCAAGAACACGGTCATAGTATAACAATGTAATCATGTTAATAGGAAAGACATGAGTTGGTTCACAACATCCCTATCTGACTTTTGGAAGTTGTTGGATCAAAAGATATACATATCACTAAAAAGTAAAATATTCTAAACAAATTTTCATCACATATAAATTTGTAAAATTTTAGCAGCCCTAGCACCTCTGCCTTGCTGTCCACCATCACATATTAATAATCAAGATTGTTAGCTTTAATTGACTGTTGCTGTGGTAAGCAACAGAAGTGCACCACTAGGCTGTATATGAATATATAGTATCACTTTATCTTGTTTCTTGTTATATGTTGCCAGCTAGTGCACTGATAATGTAGTACATACCTGGTGCTTTTATCTACTCGATGATACAATAGATCAATAGAATAAATAAGAGATGATCAATTTATGCCCTCCATCGACTAGTTCTGGTCCCTGCCCCACTTATAGTTGTGGTATCATATGTATTCATCACCAGGGAAGGTATACCAAAGAACCAATGGTACCATTTGCCTAGAAGGTGTTTGCATTTGGATCAAAGCAAGAAGAAAATAATATTCCAATATAACCATTTTTAGACTCACCGACATTAATTGATGGGAAATACTAGACTGAGAGGGCTAAAAGGCTTCACGACATGTTGTGCAGCAGAATGATATACTTTTTTTCACCGTTTACCACACATAAGAATGTGCAAACTTCTCACACCATAATTAAACATGTTGTTGGACCTCGCTTGCATGGAGAAGATGAGCTTTATGTAGATATCATTTAGCTTGTTTTAAATCAGAGTGTGCCTTGATTCAGGATTTATTTGCTTGTTTTTAAAAGCACAAGATGTTGACGATTTCATGATAGTGTGGTCGTCATGGAAAGGGAACTGTAACATATCCTGAGATACTCATGGTTTATTCTCATTATTTTGAGAAGGTCCAAGTCACTTCAATCACGGATTTTAGACTGGTCTCGGATATACGGATGTACCATCCAAAATCGAAGAGGGTCCTGACGGTTAAGGAGCTGTGGGCTGCCTAAATGTGTGGAGCCAAGTGTTGGATTAATATTATGATCAATTCAATTTCCATGAATAATGGTGTCCAACATTTGATGCAGATTTTGTGTAATGATAAGATGTGCAAAATAATAACTTTGACAGTGATCTCATTTGAACCTAAATAAATCTAGTAGGATTGAGTTACAATAATTTTGATAAACAATGCTCTATAAGACTTGCTTGGGGACTCTGATATCTGTCTCTATTGCACTCCATCACGTCTAGAGTCAACCATCAACTCTACGAAACTTAGCATCCTATGGTATTGGCAACAGCCCATATCGTCCAACTCAAATATGGGGTGCATTGTTCACTTCACCATACGGTGACATGTATTATGTATACAAGACGTACTGAATACTGTATGATGTTGCTGATGATAGGCATTCGCAGGTTAAATCAAACTGGTGTTAATTGGTGATGTTAGGTATTTGTGTGTAGCACGCAGGTTTTTGAAAAGGGTTTTGATGTTCATTCGTGTCATACCAAGGTACGGTGGGATGATATGTGATAGAGGTATCAGTCAAAAGTGATTTGAGATGTGTAACAAAAGTTGTCTTTACCAAAGGAGCAAAAACTTACATGAATATTGACATCTGGTTGATATATGAACATTCCTACTAAATCACCACAGCATCTCTCATAAGATGAAGTAGAGGCGTGGATCTTTTAAGAACGGGCTGGCACAAATCAAAAGTCACAGGTTGCCATTTTCGGCCGATTGTGATGGAAACCGGCTCAAATGAAAGATCTCGCCGAGCTGGTTCTGGGAAAATTTTCATTTTTCTCAAATCGGAATATTTTGTGCGTTATGGCTAATCGTAGTTCGTGAGCTCGCATTCGGAGCTCAATTTTGCTACACTTTTTAAGAAATATGACCCTTTTTTACTATATTGGGGACCTTAATGTCCGATTTTCGCCCTAAAAAGTAGCTCAAAATGCTCAGCTTGATCGCCGCTTTCGAATGGTGTATCGGACTTCATGGGTGACCAAAGACTCGTCCCTACAAAAATCAAAATGTGCCCGTGTCTTGCTTCTTGGGATTACCTCATCCAAACACCCTAGAAACGTCTCCTTTGGACCCCATTTAGACCCGTTTTGTCCGTTTTGGCATTAAAAATAGCCCGAATCGCTAGATATGACTATCTGGGTGAGGGAGTGAATTGAATGTTGGAAAAAACTAATGTTTTTACCAACCTTTCCAAGAGATCATTCGCGTCTTTGCCCAAATATGCGCCTCGAATGGCCAAAAATAGGGTTTTTTTGTCGTCCAAAGTGCCTTCAATAAAAATATTTCTTAAAAAGTCCATTTCTTAAAAAATCCACGCCTCTATATACAGGCACATACATCATACAACATGCCATAAGATTTGAAGGAAGGGGGGGGGGGGGGTGATACTTATCATATCTCCTCCTGCTGCAGTTCTCATTATGAGATGTATATATCTATTCCTACTCCACCCGTTGTTTAGAAAGTATCGTAATTTATTTATGACGCTTATTCTTCCCGGAGAGACAAAGTGAAGATTTTTTTAAAGGAACTGTGGCCCAATACCTGCAGGGAATCTGTTGTCATCAGAGCTTACCCCATGGGGGGGGGAGATATCATACACATATCAAATTGTCTTGTCAGTTCCTGCTGTGCTGCTATGATAATCACACTTGAGTGAATGTTGTCAGTACTCTATGTATTGAAGTTGTGTGTCTGGTATGCGGGACCTTCATTGTAGGCAATCACATAGTATAACTTAAGGTCTTTAATCGGACATTCCCCATGACGTATTCTTAAACTAGCCACCATATGTAATGCATTGTAGTGTACGCCGATGATGAAAGCTGATGATGAAAAATCAGCACCTGCGCTGAAAACACTTACAAAGTTTTTCAATCAGAAAGAACATTTTAACCAACTTGTAGGAATGGGATGAAGTGTTGGATCCGATTGAAGAGTCTTGTAAACTTGACAAAAGAGGCAAAAACAACAAAACAAGAGTCATTCAGTGTGGCAGGCCTGGGGTAAGCATGGCAACATTATATCACTTTGAATTCAGAGAAGAAAGAGTTGATACAGAGAACCTGGGCTGCATTTTTACTTGTTGGAATTCATGACGACAATTACCTAGTGATCAAAGTGACACTTGTTTTTTTCATCCAGCCAAACTTTAAAAGCTTAAGGTGACCAAGCCCTGGTTACAAAAGGTTCTTCACTTGAGGAATATTTGCGTTTGTCTTTGTGACGGGGAGTGCGATAAATCCTTAACAATGTTGCTAAGCTATGGACACCAATGCAAGCACTAGCTAGATATACAAGTATTATCGTAGCCTTGCCTCTTTGACTACGAAATACTGTGCTGTGGTAATTATGACCATTTGCTCAACCAACTTATCTTTTATGTGCATTTGTTTCAACTGCTACTTTGATGTTGCAAAACTTACGTTTTGTGGCATTTTGTTGATTAATTTCAGGAATATCCGCGCACAGTTGACGGTCCGCAATGTAAGCCACTGTGAGGTTATGGGTTCGAGATGCCCAATCAACCCATCTCCCTAGATTTGCATCATCACTTGAGGTGCCATAAGTTGAAAACATCATGCTGTGGACCCAATCGTCTTCCACTATTACCTGAGCAAGATTTCTAGACAGGCCATAGACCCATCCGGACATGAATGGCGCCCTGGTCCCATCACTCCCTTTCATAATGCTGTATTCAGTTCCCTTCCATTTTTTCCAACCTAAGTACACTTCATTTTTGGCAAGTCTCTTCTTGGTCCAATTTTTTGCAACTTCAACATCAACGCAATATTCGTCGTCCGTTTTGAAGATGAAGTCCGCCCCCTGACTGATAGCGTAGCGCAGCGAACTCAGAAGTTTATCCGTTCTGTCTTGGTGGTTGTCCCTGTTCGGGGTTATCAATAAATCTCTGTGTCGCTCGTGCTCTTTCAGAAGTTGGTGACCCAAATCGATTTCCTTTTCCGTGGCCATTTGGCCCTGCGCGTTCCGATTGCGATCTCTTCCGTCAAAGCTGGGTCGGCCCACCGAAAACACGTGCTTAATTCCATGCTTTTCGTACGAGGGGCGGCAGAAAGCACGCTGTTGTTCCCGCGCTTTTATTGCGGATGGCTGTGAATATGTGAACACAAACATTGAAACTTCAGAGTCCTTGAACTGTTTGACTCCTGGTACTTTCATCATCAGTTTACGATCAGCAGCATGGTCAACGGTAATGTTGTGGGTACGCACTGCATAATCAACCCACTTTCCTAGATTTGCATCATCACTGGAGGTGCCATAAGTTGAGAACAACATGCTGTGGACCCAATCGTCGTTCACTATTGTCTTCGCAAGATTTTGGGAGAGGCCAAATACCCAACCTGACATGAACGGCGCAATGGTCCCATCACTTCCTTTCATGACTGAATATTCAGTTCCATTCCAACGAATCCAGCCCATGAAAATTTCGTTTTGTAGAGGTCTGGATCTGATCAATCTCTTCGCAACTTCAACGTTGACACAATACTCATCGTCTGTTTTTAGTATAAAGTCCACCCCTTGATCGACTGCATATCGCAACGAGCTCAGAAGTTTCTCTGACTTATCGCGGTATTGGTCCCGATTGGGCGTTATGAGAAGGTCCCCGTGTCGTTCGTGTTCTTTCAGAAGTTGGTGACCCAAATCGATTTCCTTTCGCGTGGAGACTTGGCCCTGGATGTGTTCATCGCGGGACCTCCAGTCATAGCTGGGCCTGCCAACGGAGAACACGTGCTTAATTCCATGCTTCTCGTACAAGGGACGACAAAACCGACGCTGCTGGTCACGAGCTTTCACCCCAGCCGGGTGTGAGTGAGTGAATACAATGAAGGAAATGTTTGCATTCGCATCTGCCCGATAGTCAAAGGTTTCAATCTTCGCTGTGTTCGTCTTCGGACCGTCGATCGTTTGGGTTTGGGTTTGGGTTTGGGTCCGTATGGTTTTGTGGGTGACTGATCTCTTCGACGGGTTCGTTGCCGGTTTTCCAATCGTTTGGCTTTTTATGGGTTCTCGGTACATCTCATTGATCGATTGGAAAGACAAGATCATCAGTAGGAGTAGAACTTGGCCAAGGATGAAAATGAGCCCCATCAGCACTGTGCGAGCGGAGAGTCTCATGGTTGCCAAAAAGCTCCAGTTGGAAGATTAGATTGCGCTCCCTGGCGCTTCGACGGCAATGATTATCCACACTTTTCAATAGACGGAAGACATCACGGCGGAACCATGAAAAGAGGGCCCGTTTCTGGGCCGGCCGCGCACCTCCCCACTCCCCACCCCCATCCAACTAATTCGCCAAGCATCTAGAACATACGCCTACCGCGAAGATACCTCCGCTAAACGCCGCCACGCCCGCCCGCCCGCCTCTTCAATTCAAGAGCATGCAAGAGGGAGGTCCGAGTCCGAGGCCGAGGCCGAGGCAGGTTTTGTTTTGTGCGCGGGCTGCCCTTGGCCTTGGATAAAAGCTGGCTTTTATTCAAGGGGCTGCCCCACATCAGTCCACATCGTCCTATCCACAGCAAAAGCTGTCTGTCCTTCGCCCGGAACCATCCGGTACCGGAGCGCCGGGCGGGTTAAAAAAGCTCGCTCAAATTACGAATCGAAATATGTATTGATTCCGTTTTACTAAAGATAACCGTTAGGTCTAAATTAGTGACAGGACTTCAACAACTCCGTAGTGCGCGCTCGAAAGGCTTCGAAACGACAAACAACGCGAACGTTCGCGGTGCATTGTTGGGAGATTTTTGGGAACCATGGTGACGTCTGCTTCATAGCCTCTTTTTCCATCTCCTCATTGGCAGGCGTTTCCCCCCCCCCCCCCCCCCCCCCCCCCCCCCCCCCCCCCCCCCCCCCCCCCCCCACCCCCCCCCATTGGCCGGCGTTTCCCCCCCCCCCGCCCCCCCCCCCCCCCCCCCCCTCCCGGCGGGCCTCCCCTCACTCATCTTCATCTAGGATCGGCTCGCTGTTGAGATAGAGGAAGTCACCAGTCGAATCGGTCTGCCGCGACGTAATTTTACGCCCCCCATCCAACCGATCGTGCCGGGCGTTGTCGACGCTGTACTTCTGCTCTCGAAATCGGCTCCTCTACTGTCGTGCATCCCCCGCCGATAACTCTTCGTTCAAAAAAATATAAAAAATGCAGTCCTCCATCTCCAAATACCGCATCACCAAGCGAGTCGGTGGCGGCTCGTTCGGTGACATCTACCTCGGCGTCGGCGCCAACGGGGAGAAGGTGGCCGTGAAATTCGAAAAGCATGGCGCGCGCTGCCCCCAGCTTCGCCACGAATACAAGGTCTACCGCGAGCTCCAGAACGCCCCCGGCTTCGCCAAGGTCCACTATTTCGGAACCCAGGACTCCTACAACCTCATGGTCATGGACCTCCTCGGGCCCTCCCTCGAGGACCAGTTCAACAAGTGCGGACGCCGCTTCAGCCTCAAGACCGTCCTCATGATCGCCGATCAGATGCTCGAGCGCGTGGAGATCATGCACAGCCGCCACCTCATCCACCGCGACATCAAGCCGGCCAACTTCGTCACCGACGGGCGCGGCTCGGGGAACTTCGTCTACTGCATCGACTTCGGCCTGTCGAAGCGCTACCGCCACCCCCGCACCCTCCAGCACATCCCCCAGCGCGAGGGACGGTCCCTCACCGGCACCCCCCGCTACGCCTCCATCAACAACCACCTGGGCGTCGAGCAGTCCCGCCGCGACGACCTCGAGTCCATCGGCTACGTCCTCGTCTACTTCCTCAAGGGCGGGCTCCCCTGGCAGGGCCTCAAGGCCAAGAGCGCCACCAAGAAGTACAAGCTCATCATGGAGAAGAAGCAGTCCATCACCATCCCCGCCCTGTGCCAGGGATGTCCCAGCCAGTTCGCGGAGTACCTCGCGTACTGCCGCAGCCTCAAGTTCGAGGCCAAGCCCAACATTGCCTACCTGCGGGGGATGTTCCGCGACCTGTTCCGGAGTCAGGGGTACACGAACAACAACTCGAGCCTGGACTGGGACTGGAACAGGGTCGAGAGCGGCTCCGGGAGCGATAACCGGGCTGGGTCCGGCCAGGGGGACATCGGAGGGTACGGAGGCGGGGGGGTGGACGACGGTCAGTACCGCGGACGTCATTAAGAATTCTTGGTTGGCAGTGGTTGCGTTCGGTGTCCAGGGGGATTGTTCACGCGTACTGAATCTCCTTTGGGGAGCGTCCTGGATGGCATCGTTGGTGGGTTAGAGGGAGGGGGTCTAGAATTGGATGGTGTTGTAGTAGGTTGCGAGAAATGCGGTGCTATCACTTCTGGATCATGAGGAGTCAGTAACGCTTTGCAATGGGATGTGGATGGAATGTCTTGCATGAAGAGATGATTAGATGTCGCTGGTTGTGGGTTCGGGGGGGGATGGGGGCGGGGGTGCTGGCAGGGGAGGGGGGAGAGGGAAAGAACCTTTATATCATGTCAGTAATCCTTTTAGGTAGATGGCAGAAAGTTTGAAATATTCTGCGTACATGCAAAATGACATATCCAAATGAATTAGTATTTTAGGGTGAGGGGATCGTGCAGATGTTGCTGTCCAGCAGTTTCACAGTTGGGGCAAATAACAAGGCTCGACCTTCATCATAGTATGCTGTGATCCCAAGCAGAAAGAGGGCAACAGGAAGCGAAATTTTGCATTCTCTCCAGTCCTTCCCGCTGAAAAATAATTCTTGATCTGGGGGATGCAAAAAATGAGAGCTGAGGATTGGATACTTAGATATGAAATTCCGTACTTCATTCAATACTGCGTGCATTAATATTACTGAGTACTATTGTCATTTTCCAGTTTCCATCGCTCAATCATGGCCTCATTCAACTTCTCGGCATGGTGGAAGAATTCTATCTCCTTTTCATTGTCTTTATGGAGCACATCTGAGACCTTATCCAGCCCAAGTTTTGATAACATATCACGATAGAAATGAGTCTTCTCCCTTCTGGTACTTTTTTCACCTCCATGGTTCGCATTGACATGTTTTCGGTTAGCCAACGCAAACTTGGCATCGCGAGGAACCCCGAGCACGTCTGAGAGAAAGTCGGACTGGTCGGGTTCATCTAGCTTTTCAGTCAATAGAATCGCATCAAACGCCTTCAAGGCGTTGACCGCACGTTCGACGTCGTCACTTGTCATTTCGCCCCACGCAACAGTAGGGTAATAGCAAGGTCCGTCACAACCGAGGACAGCACACTCATCCTTGATGTGTCCAGGCTTGACGCAAAAGTCCAAAAGAGCAGGTGTATTCTTCTTTCTGTAAAAATTGGTACATCGAGGAACAGGAGTGGAGTAGGAATATGACGAAGGATGAAACTTGTTGATTTCCTCCATTTGTTCTTCCGTGACATTTTTTCCTCTCAAGCAACCTCCAAGGGAGCATCCTGCTAACGACCTCAGCTGGAAGTTGTCCGTGTAGAATCGTCCAAATATCATTCTGAATTTCCCATTTATATCATTCGTCCTTCTTCCCACCCCTCTTGATATGCCTTGCATCCATTTGGGGATGAACTCCTCGATTGTGACTGCTATTTGATTTGTGTAATTTTTGTCCACGTACAATCGTTCTTTGTCAAGGGGCATGAATTTGTGCCCAGCTCCACTGTAGAAAAATTCAGACAGGTACCGCTCGATTGGATGCCTCAACACGATGATTCGCATCGATTCTTGCCACCGTGGATCGACGTTTGGGCATTGCCAATCGATCGATTGAAATTCGTGTTCAATGTAATGGACTTGGTATTTAACCTTTTGCGCCTTTTTTGAAGCTCGCCAGTCATTATCACTTCGCGTTATATTGTGGTAGCCCATGACATCTCGAAAATAGACACGAAGCGACGTGCCTCCCGCTTTTCTTGTGTGTCTGAAGAAAAGATAACCCCCTGTTGTGTTTCGCGCTTCCGAGGAGGCAAACCGGCGTTGCCATCGATTCAAATAGGGCTCATTTTGGTCTTCCAATTCGAGGGATACTTTGTTCTCACGCAATGTGGCACTGATAATGTTGGTGCTGTTGCTGAGTTGAATCGTGCCAGCCTTTGGCCGCCCATCTTCCGTCGCCGTTGCATCTCCTAGTTTGATATCAATCGACTTGCTGAGTGGTTCATACTTCTTGGCGTACATTTGGGGAAATCGGTAGATAGTACCACTCAAACCAGCCATGATTAATGCGATCGTGATGGCAACCATTCCAACCATGCTGACTGCGAGCGCAAGGTTGCGACGCAACATGCTTCGTGCGGTCGACGGGCGGGGCGGGGGGTGGGCAACACTTCGCGTCTGCGCGGTGTCGGCGTCGCTTCGGAGCGTCCGCCGCTGTCCGTCGATATTGGCTTGGACATCCGTCATTGGCAGGGGCGGCCTTCATGATCATTTTTGTCGTTGATTGCCGCCTGCGCTGTCGAGCGCTCTGCCGTCGTCGCCGCCATTGCGGTTGCGGTGCGCATCGATTTTTTTGTTGTCGTTGATTGGCGTTGGGGTGTGGGACGATGATCACAGCTGGTGCGCGTTGCCAGAAAAAAATCAAAGATTTCCTCGGTGCGCCTTTGGCTTCGACCACGGACAACTGGGTTTCGACTGACTAGCTACTTACGTATGTTTTTTTGAGTCGATGCTCGGGGGGCCACCTTTTCATACCATAGCCC
>JALLPA010000134.1:0-19815 GCA_036939895.1 Thalassiosira exigua
TTGCCTAATTTTTGTTCCAAATTAACTGATTTTGAAACCTTGCTTTTCCCTCGCTTTTTTGTGATTTGGTGCCAATTCTCAATCATTTATTGTAGTAACTACGGTAGTGTAAGAAAAGTATTACTTTCACTTAGGATAGCCATCAAAGCTTCAGTGAGATGTTACTTCGAGCTTTCAAAATGTCCAAAAATTTAAGATATCATTTCAACTGTTCCATCCCATCCCATGATTGAAGCTTGACAGACCGAATCTTTCTCTACGAACCCTCACGAAGCTTGGATTTACGAAACCGTTTTTTCAGTTGCCGTTTTTTGTTTTTTGAAACGCTCGCACGCGCCCGCCAAACTTTCACTTCGAACTTGCTTTGACCGCGTCATTATTTTTCATTTTCACCATGGTGGCCACCCGCTCCGTACCGAAACGGCGCCCCCCTCCCACGGCGGCGTCGCCCGAGGCCGAGGAGGGGGCGACGACGAAGAAGCAGACGAAGGCCGAGCTGCGAAGGCAGTCTCTGAACCGCGCGAAGGATTGGGCCGCGGATCGCAAGTCGAAGAAGACCGCGAAGGACGGCGTCGAGGAGGACGACGACGTCGAGAAGACGAAGCCGGACGCCGTCGTCGAAGAGGAGGAGGAGGAGGAGGCGAGGGACGTCGTGAACGCAGACATCCCCCCTCCCCCCTCGACGACGAGGAGGAGCGCGCGACGCGGGGGAAAATCGAGGGCGGTCGACGACGCCATCGCCGCCGCAGACGACGACGACGACCTCGCGAGCTCGAACTTCGCGAGCCCCAAGACTCCCGCCGCGGACGACGCGAGCGTCGGCTCTCGAAGCACGCGGAGGTCGACGCGACGTCGCACGATGACGGCGAAGGTCGCGGCGTCCGCCGCTCCCTCGTCCGCGGACAAGGAGAACGCCGAGAACATGGCCGAGAACGTCGCCGTCGAAGACGCCAGCGTGGGTTCTCGCAGCACCCGAAGGTCCGCGAGGCGCCGCACCGCGAACACGGCTTCCGCTCCGAAGCGAGAGTCGACAGAAATGGCCGAGGCGCCTCCTTCTGCAGTGACCACGAGGAGGACCCGCAGGACCAGGAAGGCGACGAAGGAGGATGTCCCCGAGGTCAAGGCCGCCGAGGAGCCCGAGCTCAAGTCCGAGGACGAAGGCCGCAAAGCTCCCGCCGAAGAGCAAGTTGACACCGCAGAGGAAGATCCAGAAGTCACGAAAGGAGTGGAGGCAGAGGAAGCAACGCAGGTCGATGACGTGGAAGAAGAGGAGGAGGAAGACGTCGAGGCGGCCGTTAAAGAGGAGGAAGAGAATGAGAGTATTGCTGCAAATGAAGATGAAGTCGAGACGGCTGCTAAAGAGGAGGAAGAGGATGAGGAGATCGCTGCAAAGGAAGACACAGTTGAAGAAGTGGTTGATGAGCCAATTGCTGATGCGGAAGAGGAGACTGGAATCGAGAGGTGAGTTTGCCCTTGGGGTATCCAGAGGCGAACGATGCATCGTCCCCCCCCCCAGGGAAGTCCTCGTCAGTGCTCGGTTTTGGTCTTACAAACTTGCGTTGCCTCTTCGCTGGCTCCATGCACATTCAGCAAGCAAGAAGGAGAACCGAAAGTCAAAGCATCGTCAGAGACCAAAGAAGAACATCGAGAGGAGACCGCGGAGTCCCTGCCCTCCCTCCTCGACTACCTCCCCACCTTCCTCCACGCGGTCTCTGTCCTCTGGATCATCAACTTCGCCTTCCTCATGACGTTCGGCTACGACTACTGGATCTCCTCCGCCCTCAAGCCCGTGACAGACTTGACCGCCGCGACGTCGTCGTCCCAGCGAGCGATTTGCTTCGTCCTCGGAGCGTGGATGTTATCCACCGCCGGGACCTCCGTCACGTTCGGGGCCGAGAGCGGCATCGGATGGATCCTAACGGGATCGTCTCTCGCGTTGGCGTCGTTCGCCGTCAAGTACGCGGCCGAGACGTGGGGAGACGAGGCGGCACTTTCCGCGCCTTACCTGCCGATCTACTCCTTCTCCGGGTGCGACGTAGACGTGCCGTACCTGCCGTACGTCTTCTCCGTCTCGGGGTTCGACGTCAACGTGCCGGACGCGCTGGTGGTACTTTCCCTGTTGGGATTCGCCTCGGTGCTCAAGCGGCCCACAGCGAAGCGAGCCGAGCTTTCGACCTGATTTTTGGGTTGGTTATTCCTTCCGCTTTAAGAGGCTACGGCGCTAAATAAAGATATATGTAACGTGTGATGCGAAGAAGGCAAAGGTGCCAAGTCTCCGATCTTGGGAATGCACGTTTTGTCCCAAGCTCAGAGACATCCCTTGCCGCAACCTTACGGGGAGAAAGGTTGGATACAAGATGGACAGGAAGCATCAGAGCTGATTGCAACAACTGCATGATAGAGGGGATCATGCTACGACACCTTCGGTAAAATAATAAGATCAGAATGGGTTGTAAAAAGGCAAAGGAGGAAGAAACTTGGCCACGATTATTGTACAACTCTTACTCTCGTTTCTGTCATGGGTTTGCCGAAGTCGGCGATTACCATGCAACCCTCTGCAGGCGATGTCGACAGTGAAGTATTGTAGATAGACCACTTATCTATGGCTACTGTCAGGTGCCAGCAGACCAAAGGATTAATGGGTTCATGTTGAGAAGGAACTTATTCGCCACGAGAGATGGATGCTTGGATCGTTTCTCTTCTATACCTACACGAAGGCTCTAGGTACAGAGATGATATGATATGGAGACATTTGCCCTGCTCGTTGCTAGAAATAACTGGGAGTTCCAATCGAAGAAGCAACTATTAGAGCTGCTCGCTCGAAATGCAGTAAATTATCCAATCAATGGAAACACCAGCTACATAAACGCTAAGTTGATCTGAGTTTCCCCCACCATGCTCATGGTGCCTCCAGCCCCCCTACCCAGCCCTTCAATTTTCTCAGAGTCCTGAATTAAGAGATTGAATACCCTGGAACGATGCAAAAAAACATAAATTATTCTATTGATGTCACTTTTCAACTAGTGCCCAAAGCTTCAGCATTTTCTGCCCTACCAACCTATCATTCACGTCATAAATTTCTAGCTCAAATGAGAGTGAGGATGAAAGGAAACACAAATCTTTGGCCCTCATCTTTACTCGCACACATATGAGTGCTGACTCAAAATCAGTGCCACAATCAAACCGTACAGCGCCAAAGCCTCACTGAAAATGAGCATGATCAACAGTCCCACATACAATTTATTCGCCCCGTCTGCATTCATGGCTTCGCTGTTCCCTACACCAACATCATCACCTCCATTGGCTTCCGAAGACCAAGCCCGCTTGCCTCCAGATGCCTTGAGGCCATATGCTTGCACACCAGCGTCACCGATCACACCGATAGTCCCCCCAGCAGCCAGGCAAGAAATCCCGCAGCAAAGACCGGCGGCCAAGTGAGCGTAACCATTGAACATGGAATAGCTCGTGGTTCCATCTGCAGCCGGTGGACGGATCGATTGAGTCAAGATAACTGCTACAATGAGGCCGTAAATTCCCAGAACACCCGCCATGACAATCGGGACGATGTTCTTGATGACACCCTTTGGGTAATCAATTCCCATCTTGCACACGCCCACTCCGGCCTGCCATGTTCCCCATGCCGATCCAAAGTTGGCCAGGATCATGCATGACCCAGCGCCAATGTAGCCGCTGATAAATGGGATCAGTGCGAGATGAAAATGAGTGTGAGAACAAGACTGAACAAACATGAAAACAATGGCAAGAACGGCGTCAGAGCATCGGCGCGAGGAGCGCCCCAAGCAATGCCAAGTTACGAGCTCCTCAAGGAAATCTCCCAGAGCGGCGCCGCCGCAATCGAAAGGCAGATCATCGAGAGCGGATCAATGCATCTTACAATGCTGGCGCCCAATCAGGGCAGGTGTCGTAGCCGGCGATCGCCATGGTGTCCGTCTCTATCCGTGATTTTGTTGTTGTGCTTTGACGGATCCGGTCCACTTCCTCGCCTTGTCGGTCCACGGCTTTGGCGAGTAAAAAGAGAAAGATAGGAAGAGACGGCGAATAAATCAGACAACATTTCAATTGACTTGTACTAACACCATTCGCCAAAATGTCTCTGGCGAGAGGTGCAATGTAATGCCGATTTAACGCATGAGCGCGCCGGCCGGTCCTTCTCGGAAAGGGACGACTGGCTCGGCAGGCTCGCAACGGTGACACGACTACGCTACCATATGTAGGTATCTACATAAGTATATCTGTGACTGTTGTGACCACGGGAAATTATTGGTGGCCTGCATCCTCGTATGTTTCTACATGTAGGAATCCGTAGATTCTCACCGTCCCAACCAGGGGACATAAGAAGTGATGTCAGTCCCCTGCCTGGCCCTAACGACCCAAACGACGACGGCCTCTCGACCGAAAGATCTCGATCGATCCGACCATGCCATGACAATGTCCGGTGAAGAACACTGCGACGTTCTCATCCTCGGAACCGGCGCCGCAGGCATCGGCACGGCGCAGAGGCTGCTCGAGAGAGATGCGGTCGAGCGGGAGGGTGATCGTCCTCGAGGCTGGCGATCGCGTGGGAGGGCGTGCCTAGACGTCTGACGAGCTTCGGTGCGGCTTCCTGCTGGACCACGGGGCCAAGTGGATCCACGGGAGCACGTCGCGGCCCGTCAACACAGGATATCGACTGAAGTTTGTGCGAGGAGAAGGGGAGGAAGAACGTATATATTACGAGGGTTGTGTTGCCTACTCGATGCGACGACTAAACGACGATGCAGGTTTCAGCGCCTAATCGTAAGGCTGCGGATACAGCGGAGATGTTTTACAAGCAACTCTGTCAATTCGAATAAGAGTCCCTGATCGCTCCACTAGTTCGCAGTCTCCCTGTTGAGGCGAATGACAAAGAGGGAAATGCCAGGAAGATCATTTAATGATTGTTTGGAAGCAAAGGCAAAGAACGCACTAAGAGAAGTGAATCCAAATGATGTTGTTGATGTTGGAGGCGCCCTGGTTGAAGAAACCATCGCCCAATTGCGTCTTCTCATATTTTATCAGATGGAAAGATGTGAGTGATACATAGTTGCGCTGCCTATGTGTCTTGACTGCAAGTCACTTCCAACACCGGTAACGCTATCACTCTATTCGGCTAGACGAGGGCTGCCGATTGGATCAGACGGGTTCTATTGTAATAGACGGTACGGCAAACCCGGATCATCGAGCACCTTCCGACGATCGTAGGTGACGATCGTAGGTGGGTGCAGTCCCGTAAACGTCAATCGATGATCGGTGCAGTCCCGATCGCAGGTTGGCGTGTCGTCGACAAGTGCAAAAATGTTTTTGTCTTCGATATACCGAGCGAAGAAAATACTCCCTCTGTCCCAAAATAATTTTTCCTTCTGAAGGCCAGACACTGTCCATATTTTTTTCGTTTTGTCAATGTCATTCCCTACTAATTCTTGAATATGTAAGGAGGTCGCGCGCTATCGCCAAGTTCCACCCCACCCACCACACATCATAGCATCACTTTCAACGATGGAATAGTATCAATCTATGTGTACAATTGCCTATTGCCATCAGAACATAGAGAGAACATGCGCGCGACCTTACTGGCGCGCGCCAAAAAACTAAACTGCGAAAATTTAGCGATACTTATTAAGCGATAGAATAGATGACCAATGACAGTATCCCGACAACTTTTGAGCTGGTATCATCGCTTTGTCTGTTTAGAATGATAAAAAACAATGAATAAATTGGTTCCGTTGGCACTATCAAACGCGGCTTGACAAGACGATTCCAACGGTATATGGTATGTTTTCATTGACCAAAAAATCGCAATAAATTGTCTAAAAAGCCCAAAAGGAAAATTTATTTTTGGACAGAGGGAGTATGGAAGATGTTTGTTCATTCCGTTGATGTAGAAACGTGACAAATCTAGAGGGCAGATAATTCGCCCTCTAATATTTATTCAAAACACAATTACATCGCTGAATGATATCATATTCATAGTTAAAAACGGAAATAAATAATGCGTCAATGTCGATTTTCCCTCTTATCAAAATACTAGATACACATGTATCTGTTCTAAACCACGTCGCCAGAAGTTTGAATTTTGTTCGTAGGAATAAGTGTTCAATGTTTGATATGTTTTATCGCCTTTTGGACTTCGCTACGTGAATAGGAACAAGTATTGACGAACAGCCAACAGCGGATGATGAAAAAGTTCGGAACGGTGACTGCGGACGGAGTACAAAAGCGCCAAGAACAAGAGAACGATAGCACGTTTGCACGTTCCGTCGGGTCTTCATTGAGGAGCCGAAGATCCACGATTACCGTACCTTCGAATACAATAGAACCCATCTCAGTGCCCACTCCGACACGCTGAAGCTACCACCATTTTCCCCGACCAGATGCTGAGGTTAAAGGCGGTTACGGAAATCTGATTTCGGATCTTGCAGCTAGCGTACCGATAAATATACGATTCAGCCATGATGTGAAGTCCATTGACCAGAGCAATCCACAAGGCTTGGTGTTGGTCTGCTCGGAGAAAGATGGATAATAAACCGAAAGATTGTTTGTCGCACCTCTGGGTTGTATCGTCGCCCTTCCTTTGGGCGTATTGCAACCTTGCACAGACAACCTGGTAGCAAGGGGGCACACATTCATTCCGCCTTTGCTGCAAGATATTTTGGATGCTGCTGGAAAATTGGGGGTGTGCCTGAGGAACAAGGTAGAGTTTTTGTTTCCTACACGATGGTGGCCCAAAGAGGGTTTGCGTTCAATGTCGATTGCTACAATGAATGGACATTCAGCAAATGACTTTTCTTTGGGTAACATGCCCTGGCCTCATTGGATAATTGAAGGGAAAGTCCTCCCGTCTTAGTTTGCTACGCATCTGATGCATTTGCTGAGCGCATTGAAACGGTGACAAATGCGGCTTATTTCCATTTTGGGGGGCCAAGCCGATTTGCAAGATGTTTGCTGGGGTTTTGCCCCCCCCCCCGCTTTTGCAAGGATTTTTACCAAAAACCTAGCCCAGACTTAAACTTGGGCCCTCTAGAGATTCGGTTGGCCCCCCCAAATTGGGAAACAACCACAAATGCAGATATTGAGAAGAGAGCAATGGAGTCATTGGGGATAGCTTTTCTTGATAAGGGAGGGGATGATGGTGGTGTCGGTGGCACTAGCATTTCCGATCCAATCAGAATGCATGTGACATGGTGGCGCTCTGATCCATTCGCTCACAATTTGTGGACGTTCTTCAAGGCTGGTACTCGGGGAACAGAGGATGTAAGTGTATTTCACTCATTCAACTTAAAGAAGGATGCTGTTCTTTATTTTGCAGGCAGACACATATGCAATGAGAGCATAGCTGGGTTGGATACCGGAATTGTCCATGGAGCCTAAGGTACATGTCAGGAACCCTGGCAGCAGAGACGCTGCTCTAGAATTCATATGGAGAAAACATAAACCTAACCTTGAAAGAAATGGCAAAAGAGGATAGATGACAATTATATTGAGAAGTGTTACCGCCAAAATTTCAAGCTGCATTTACTGTACTGGGTATGGACCAGAAACATAAGATCTCAATTGGATCGAATTATCACGAGAGCAAAAACCGAAGATTTTTTGGTGAAGAAGCAGAGATGTAGTATGAGTCCACTGTGGTTCTATCGCTGATGTTGCGTTGGGCATTTAGTTCAAAACAACATTTGTAGCTAGGTAGATCCCCTCACTGCAGCAACATACATCCCTTGTTTCTGACATGATTTTACGTCTAAACTGTAAGGACCTGTCCATTGATCATTCTGCGAACTCACCGCTTCGCCACTTCACCTGATAAACCTAGACCACTTCGAAGATTGAAGTGGTCACAACCTCCGCCTTCACCTCACCGCAAAAAAAACCATTAGTGGGATCGGAAACCCACCGAAACTCCTTTTCGAAACAAGGCGTCAGCAGGCGTCAACCAAAAGCTTGACGCGAAGCCAACCCTTCGATAGACAGGCCGTCTTGGCCGGTTTCAAAGCGAAAAGCTTAGCATCCGAAACGGCTTTTGACCAGTCAATTTGCGACATGCTTCCAGTCGACTGGCGTTTTGAACCGAAAGAAGGCGGCTCGAACGAGCTTCGAATGCGCTGTTCGAGCGGTTGGACGAGCGATGCTTCGACAGTTCGTTTGGAATGAAAAAAACTTTATTTTTTAAAAGGTGAGGTGAGGTCGCGATCGCGAAGAACAATGGACAGCTCTTCGCCGACCCTCCCTCATCACCGCCCACACTTCGCCGAAGGTTCTCGAGGTGGAGTGGCGAAGAAGTGAAGTCGCAAAACGATCAATGGTCAATGGACAGGTCCTAAAGAAAACATATTTGGATGTCAATTTTCACCAACTGGTAGAGGCGGATAGTGTAGTGAAACAGAGAGTTTTATTCTTGCTGTGAGTTTGGTCTCACTCTCTCTACACGGCACAAGAATCAATACAATCATCCACTCTCCATGAATTTTGCGCTTCAGGAGTTTGTTTTCGCCTCGTGTTGGTGTGAATTGTAATCATCGCCAACGCACCATGTCGCAGCCACTTCCCATCACTTTGGTGTCCACCATGGTAGCGCCGATGCTCTCATGTACCCTCCGAGCAACAAACCACTTCTCTGGTAAGTGCATACTAATTCCCCCCAGAGAAATTAGCCGAGGATTGTATTGCAACAAAAACATACTGAAATGAAAATGGCTCTTGGCGAATCAAAACCGTTTTATCGCCGCATTTTTTGGACAAGATTGAAAATACCAAGCGCCGAATCAAATCCAGACTAACTATATGAATACTCCCTAGCTCTGCTACATCATCAATCAACATATTGTTTGGGTCTTATTTAAGATACTTACATCATGTCAATCCTATAGCATCAAAATGAGTTGCTTCAGGTCACATATGTTTTGTTGGCTGGTGAATTATGCTGCATGAGTGGCCGTGGGCGAACAGAAGTAGTCAAGGAAAGAATTCTTGAGAGGGCTATTTGTTGATATAATAAATCGTGATACACATTGAAGATTGCTACCACACCTTCTGACGCTGTTGTGGTGGTCGCCATTATGACCTTGCACCTTGCACAAATATATCTATTTTAACATTGCATCTTGTGCTTATACAATGGATGGGTAGTCGTTGACAGTTCCAGACCTAACTAGGTACTCTCATAATGAAATTTATTTGAAGAGACCAGACCATTGATGTCATCCCTTTGGTCTTGAGTGCACTGACTTTCTGAGGGAAATATGCTGAGATGAAAGATTTAATACATTCTCTATAACCAGGATAGTATGCTACACACATAGAGACAGTTAATTAATTTTTGGTGATATATTGCAACGAATGGTGTAGCTACATTCTGATTTATTTGCGTACACAATAGCTAAATATATCACTACCAAACTAAAAACCAAATATATCACAATGAACAGAAGTTAGTTAGAAAGTGTTCAATATTGTGTGATCTAGATCGACACGCTGTCCCATACCAACATGAGTTGTCAAGCCATCCATTATTCTCCCCCACATGCAAACCACGTACAATTGTTTTGACGCCGACACAACACACAACTGGCAAAACTCCAACAGTCTACGATTTCTCTACGGAAGGTTTCCTCTACCGATATTTTGACGGGTAGATAGAGTAAAAGGGAAAGAACAGCCCTTTATCATGCTGAAATTCTTGCGACGGAAATCGATTTGATTTCGGCAGAGATAGAGTTGTTACTATGGGTCTTTGTTAGGCGAGATTTTCATCTCCACCTGTTTTCTGTGGCACAGTTTCAGCAGCAAGAGGGTCTGATTTTCTCTTTACTACTATCTACTCATCGACACATTGTGCCTTCCACAGCGGCAATGGTGGTGGTGTTGATTTCAGATGTTGTGTGTTGTGTGTTGTGTTGATGGTGATGGCTGATATTGCGAAGAAATGTTGGCGTAGTTTGTATGTGGGAGGGCGATGGGCAGCTTGATGACCTGGGTCGGTCTGGCAGTCGAAGTGACCCCATTCATTGGAATTTTGGCTGACCGTGTTCATTCAATAATTTTGTTTTGTATATCTATTGAACATTTACGTCACCCATGTTATCTTAGAAAATACATGTTACTGGTAGAAAATATGCACCTGAAATCTGAAATTGCAAAATGTCCCTGAATTTGAAAACGAAGGGTTTGTGATTTCAAAACATAGAAATTCCATTAAGTTTTATCACCAACTTCTTGATACTTCCAAACAATTGCTTTTGTAACAATTTATAAAGGTACAATAATCAGATGATGGTAGACATCATTCTCTGCAGGAAATTTTCCTGAGCCACCACGAACCTAAAATGGTCCTAAAAAATTAACGTATGAATTAATATATCAGATTTAAGAACAGCCACGAACAATTCAGTACACTAGAACCACGGACAGCAAACCTCAATCGACAATGCCTATAGCTATTTTATTACTATATTTGCTTTTGACATCATTAGACATACGCACTTTGTAGAGTGATGGTGTGGGATGGCTAGTGCTGGTAGGTGTGTGGGTTCCCATTCCCTCCTGAGACAAAAGTTTTTCTATGATCTTGCGCTGGAAACATCATTTTTTGCTCTGTGGGTTTAACCATCATCTGCAAGGGATTGAAGTTCCCCTCTAGTTTGAAAAGACTAATACTTTTTGAAAGCACAAATCGTCTATACAAACGGCCTTAAACAACAAAGCATCTTGAGCTGGAAAACCCAGAGCATGTGTTTTCTAAGGTAACATGGGTGGACTCTAACTCAGACTCAGCTATTTCACTATGATTTTTTACTTGAAGAGTTTTCTTGTGAAGAAATGAGAGTTGTACACAGATCAACCATTCTTCAAGCTCAAACTGACATTATGTCATAACCTAGCTTGTTTCTTTTTATGATGGTGGGGGTCAGGGATTCATAGCTACAAGTCAAAAACAAGTTGTTGACACTTTATCTAATTTGAACCATTTGTCGACACCTTTTGGTCGTTCCGGTACTCAGGCCGTAAATAGCCGATTCTAGCGGAACTAAGTTAGGCTCTAGTAGCATCACAGTCACTCTAGAGGTCCCTACCTTTATACGGCAATACAACCAGGTACAAAGGGGTGGAGATCGTGTACGCAACGAGGACACTGAAATCGACACTTTTTATTTACACATTTTTGAGCTTCGAGCGGACAAGAAATACTAAAAAACCTGAATCAGGGCCAACGAGTTCATGATTTGAATTTCAAATGAACGCAAGAAGCCAGGAAACTGATCCAACAAAAGAGCAAGAGTGCGAGCTTCGTTTGCGGTTGGTACTACCTAGGGAAAGAAAAGAGGGAAGGAAGGCGTGACATCGTTTCATTAGCTCAACTATTAATGGCTACTAGGTGTCGCGCTCAACAGGAAGCCGTCCCGTCAATCCTCCTTGCCTTCCTGGGATTCCGATCTTCTCCTCACTGCAGACAAAAGGGGGAGGATGGTGCTGATGAAGAGGGAAGCTTAGATTGACGGGCTTAGGTTGACAGGTGGTTGTTGGTTGTAGAACATTGTTCAAACAAAAAGTAGATTTCCACCCAGACCAATGCCAGTAAAAAAAATCTTGTTCAGCGGCCCGAGGAAAGGACATAGGACCAGTGCTTTGTTGGGTCTTGACTTTCACAAAGATTTTTACAGATGTGTGTTAATAAAGATGTCATCAGTCCTACAGATGAAACCTTGATAATTGAATTCACTCAAATACTAAAAGCAATTAATTAGATAATTATCTGATACTATTGTTAACAACGACAACTAGTTTGACCTTTGATTTTTTGATGATATAATTCCAGATCATGTCCAAAAGCAAGGACGAGCTGATCACGCCCACAATTTACACACATTCACACTTCCTGCTCCTTGGAAGCAAAGCCAAAACAAGCCAAGCAGAAAGTCAACACAAGGCAGGCTTCTCTTTACTTCATTCTCTATTGGCAACACCACCCATCGCATGTGGCAACTGGTTTAAGTTGTCTTGGTAGGGGGTTCAGTCGGAACACATGGGACTGAAATAAACTGTAGCTCAAAATACGGTTTTATTCGTGACTCCAACTCAACAACAAAACAGCCTCAGTCCACCGGCTGCCATCTCCATGTTCTAATCTCTCCTTCTGCGAACAATGTGCCCAATTTATCTCCCTAGGGGAACTTTATCCCCTACTTTAATGCTACCAATCTGGCATTTTCCAAACATATGCACATACACTTATCCCATGGATTTGCGCTAGCATGGCAGAATCACTTGATTGGTGGCGTGGCACAAGGACCAAGCATCTAACCCCGTCATTTCCTCTGTTGGCTGATCGATGACAATGATAAAGGGCAATTGATCTCACACAGCCCCCATCTTGTATCCTCCTTGACTGCTTCGCCCCCATCCCTAAACAGTTGTGGAACATTTTCAGCATTGTGTCCCCACTTGCTGCTGATGGGGAGAACAACTATCACATGCTGGTGCCACTGGAGTGGACCCTATTTCCAAGGACATGGAAACACGGGAAAACTCGGCGGACATCAATATCCAGATCAATCCCAAGATGACAAAAATCCCTCCCAATGGCATGATAAGTAGAACTCCATCAAGTCATCGAGATGCTCATTGTCGTGGTCATAGCCGCACTTCTTAGCTCTGGGGAGGACGGGGGACTCATGGCGGAGCCTTGCTGAGACAATATTTGTGCCTCGGTGGAACATCATATGCACATCAACTTGGGCCACCACAATTGAAGCTAGTGTCCCCCAAAGGAGCTGGGGAGAGCTAGGCTTGTTCTAATGGTGGGTGGCTTTTTGGGGTACCTAATTTGCCTCCTGCAAAAGCTACCCGAACAGCATGTAGTGGTCGAAAAGCTATCACGATTTTCAATTTTTTCAACCGATAGTTATTTTGTCTCCGAGAGACAAAACACCCATTTTGCCTCCGATAGCTATTAAGAGCTACCGGGTAGCTTCTTGCTGCACACTACATGTCGTGACACAGTTTTGTGCGTCTGAGTTAGATATTGTTCCGCATTGACCCAAGTATTCTAGCGCACGGTCGCGATCTAAAAAACTGCACGCCATGGGTGCCATCTCTTGCCCCACGGCCGACCATGGCGTCCGCTGGCGCCCCTCTAGCGGCACAACCCAGTAGGCGCCCCCCGTGGGGCACCACATAGCACTAGTGTGTGTGTGTGTGTCCAGACTTCTGGATGGAGAACAACAGGGACCCATGGTGGAGTTTGATGGTACAGGAACCCCGGGTATGTCGAACCTTCACCGACTGGCACGGACTCCCAAACAGCAGGACTTAGGATATCCCGAAGGCTGTCCCCACTCTGTGAGATCCTCCCCCCGGGGACTTCTTGGGTGGCAGCCGGGTATCCGTGTTCCTTCCATTGGAACGTACCAGCCATTATGCCAAGCCTGCTTCTGTGAAGTGGACCTCGTCTCCCCCTTGCAGGAGAAATATGTGGTTCCTAAGCTCTCGGATAGTCACACGCACATCTCTGCCCAGGCAAGAACCAATTACTTAAACATCTACAATATCTCACAAGAATAGACCTGCGGGGCCCCCATGCACGGACCTCTGTGCACGCTTTGCTACGACGCGGTCAGGGACATTTGCCAACCGGCCGGAAACTGGTACCTGGCACCGCACTGATGTCAGCGGGCAGGCCCGGAAAGTTGGGCTTTATTGCAACACACGGAACTCGTATCCTGCAACTTGCGTACCCAGGGCACAAGCACCATTTACTATTCCTCTTTAACAGCTTACCGATCAGCCAGTTGAGCTCGTCAAGGAAGCTCCCCTAGCATTTGAAACTCGAGGAGACAACATGTAGAATATTCCATGCCGGGAATCAAACCTGGGTCCACACTTCCAAGACTCATTCGGCTAACCACTTCGCCAATCGAGGGTGAAAGAGTTGCACACCAGAAGTGGCTGTGTACGTTGTAAGGATTCGCGAAGATCGGCCAAGGTGTGATAGTATTTCCTCCACACAGCTGAATTGTTAAATATGTGAGAAACTACCCGTCACGAAGCTTTGGCGTGCAAGCTCGCAGAAAACTCCGCCAAATGGCGCACAATCTCGTCATAACCATCAGCCGTCATGGTGAATCACGTGCCACCATCCACCATCAAGGCACGGGACCCCTTGACCAACCAACGACCAGACCGCGGATAAAAAAAATCAAATCTCTGACCCGCGCCGCCCCACCCAATCACAAAACATCTGAAAACAACGACAATGATCTCCACCGCTCTCGCCCGCTCCGGTGGAACCCACCCCATCCAGTAAAGCCCTTGACCCTCACCATCATCCTCAGGGTCAGCCGATTGCCTCCGTCGCGTCCTCCTCCTCGATGGGACAGTTGTGCTCGCCCAACGACGACCCAAGTCGTCTGAGTTGCTGCTGGTGTACACCGATTGTTGCTCGTTTTCATCATTGCTCTTTCTCTTCCCGCAGGGCGGCAGAGGTGGGCGGCACAAAGGTACGAAGAGACAGTTTTGGCCTCGGGATCGGGAAGACAAACGAGCAGTAAGTCTAAGTGCGGGATCCTGATTTTTTATTTTATGCAGCGTCAATCTAATATTTCATTTTTCTAGAGGACGACAGCAGGGGCGGGCGACACAGGGGTGATGGGGCACTGTGGACGGGTTTTGGGTGGCCCAGCCTTGGGATCGTGGGGGTGGCCGGCCGGTAAGTTTATTCCTTCTTCTTATTTTGTCATAAGCAGTGGCAATCTAATATTATTTATGTCATTGCTGTGCTGTGCTGGAGCAGCTGGGATGAGACGTCGCAACAGATGGCTCATCTCGGCAACCAGGCAGTTGCTCTGCTCTAGAGGCAATGCACTTCCATTTGTCAGGGCCCGGACAAGGTGAGTACGAATTTGTTTTAGTCCTATTTTGGGGGGAATCTCTATTTTTTGCTGAACCACTGGCGAGCAGGAAGACTGTGGGGTATACAGGGAAGGTTCAGACCGGTGAGTCTTTTTCTTCTCCGTCTTTATACTTTAAGCTAACCAAATTTGCAGCCACTAGGCGACGGACGGCGCTGCTGGCAACAAACTTTCCACGATTAGGCACCAAGTTGTTGCGGAAGGAGGGGTCGAGCGCCTCACATTTGATGGCCCCGATTGTAAGTGTTTGGCCTGTACGCTTACACTAACGCCAAGTTCCGTTGCTATTTTCCTCCGCTCCCGCGCAGACTGCGACGTGATCGTGACGGCGCCGACCAGCGAAACCTCTGAGCTCAGGGTGAGACGTTTGGTTATCTTTTTTCACTCTTTTAGGTGCTTGTTTATTATTTTTTGTTTTGCCCAGCAGCAACCTAATATTATCTTTGTCATTCTTTTGGAATGCTAATTTTTCTTTTACTTTCCCAGGACGGCAGCAGAACGACCTCGGGGGCGTTTTTCCAACCGCGAAGGGGGGGGGGGTGAAAAGAGTGTGAGCGGGGCACCATTGATTTCCAGCGCCAGTGACTGTGAGTATTTTTCTTTTATTGTCGGCTTTGGGCGGGATGGAAAATAACCCTGCTGTGCCGCCCCCACTTCCCCCATTGGTCGGGGTTGTCAGCGGTGTCCTCCGCTGATGGATTATTCGCCTGTCTGTTTTGCGCTGACATCGGATACCAAGCCGACCAAAGAAAAGTTTGTCGTTTTTCTTTGTCTCCTATTTTTGCCCATGCACTCACTCCATGCCGCGGGTTCTTTTCACAGGGGCTGGTGGAAGGCAGCGATTGGGGCACAGGGCCCGCTGATGGCGCTGTGCACAGACACCGTCTACCACACGCACTCCCTCTACGTTCCGCAAGCAGACAGCTGCTCCACTCAAGATGCAATGCCCCTGCTGCGTGGCTTCCTTGCTTGCAACGGTGTAGACTCCTGAAAATAAAATAGTATGTAAAGCCTAACCTCTATCTTTTGATTTGATTAGAGGTTTGCATGTTTACAAAATTCCCTTATGGATCAAGTGGCCGTCTCTACGCGGTACAACATCATCTCCATCGGCTCCTCTCGCTCATCTCTCATCTCGCTCACCTTGCTTTGTCTCTCCCTCTCTCACGCACACTATCGTCGATCATGTACGATACATCATAGATAGTTACAAGAGAGATAGAGAGAGAGCTCGAGACTCAAGATAACTTATGGTACATACATACAAACAATGCGGTACACGATCGTGAAACACAGCGTAAACTATTAAATTTTTAAATGCCGCAAGTGTCAAATCTGACGTCATGTCGTACGTAACGTCTTACGACACAAATGTTGTCGTTTCATTACGAGCTTCGCCGGAGCGTAACGTAACACGGCATTACAACTAAGCCACGCAGGAGTTCCCACCCAGTGCATTGTAGGATGAAATGTCCCTGTTGGATTTGGCTGCTACCACTTAGTTTCACCCCCTTCATACCTGTTCTGGCCCCTACCTAGAAAGTCGGATTTTTCTCGGACATTTTGCCTTTGGGGTTAATGGACATCTCCCCTGGGAATCGAACACAGGATCTTGTTTTTATAAGAAGTTTTCTAAACCAACTGAGCTAATGGGAGGTGATGTAGTGCTAATAGACTACTAATGATTAATCCCATCGCTGGATTTCACCTAATATTTAGATAGACTATGCCATCTAGTCCGTCGCCACTGGGGAGCTTACATGATTACAGTTAATGGGGGGACGACGACATCCTCCAGCGTCAGCGGCCCAAACAACGGCCAGTGGTCCCTACAGTCCCCACTGAGCAATAGCCAAGCCATTCTGATGCATATGGGGGCTATTGATGGTGGCCGTCTGCCTAAACACGGGTGGACGGAGGCGACGGAAACCATGGCGGCATTGGTATCTGACACTGGCCAAGATGCCGCCGGATGCCGCCGGTTCTCCAAAAACGGCAACAATCGGGGTTCAGACGCCTTACTATTTGGGCAAGCAATCCATCCTGCAAGAATTTCATGAAAATACTACCTGTGTTGGTGATTACTTGGCCTTGCCCGTCCCCCCTCCTGACCACACCTGGTGAAATGCTACCCCACTGCTAGACGTTCACCTTCGTTCTCGGGTAGATTTTAGATTATCCTCAGAAGGCTACAAAGCTACCCCCAAAAAGCTACCCACCATTAGAACTAGCCCTAGACGGGAATGCGGCAATAAGGGTCTAGAGAGATCATGGGGAATTTAATGACGCTCTGAGACGTGATTTGGGATGTCACATCATCTCAGCCCTCCAAATCCTTGATGCAGTTGCTCCCAACATATTGGTATCCAAGGGAGAGCCCATGAAGCCCATGTGTGCGGCCGTGGAGGAAAGTTCTGCAGCTTCAGATTTCTTCCACATCATGGGCAGTGGCATTTCCGCCTGGGAGAAGCCACCCAAAAGGCACACTTTTCTTTTTTGAGGTATATTTCATAGCTGTAGTTTACGTTGATTCCCTGCGCAGGCAATAAGTTGGCTTGGTGGCATTTCCACCCTCTCCAAAAGCGCCAACAAGCAAGACATTAGCATGGGCTATGATCATGGATCCTGTAGGACTGGTCATTTTGACGGGGTCAGTCTAGCTGCACCTCAAAACCTACTTTACCCAGCCCGCTGGAGACAATGTTGGCTTGGAAGTCTTTCCGTCACGGATGGCAACATCTCAACCAGGAGGTGTTGGCTGCGGCCTCCACTGCTTCCACAAAACTTTCACGCGGAGATTCCCTTGAGTCCAAGATGATCCTTCCCCAGCAAACCATGAGCAGAGTGGCCTTAGCAGTGGAATCAGAGAGATGGGAACGGAGAGCACAGAGGAGAAAAATGGGAGAAGGCGTCAACGTGAGCCGCTTAGTCGGACTGTCTTCATCAGTCGTATGGCGCCCTGGCACTCCCCCCCCCCGCGGTCAGTTTGATAGCTGATGACCCCAGCTATTGATCCGGAGCGGCGGGGCGCTTGGAGTGGAAGCCAGGGCTGCCGAAAACTTGGACATAAAATTGTAGAAAAATGACAGTATTTATAATAGCTGCTAGTCTTTAGAAGTTAATACCGACGCGGCGTTAGATAGTTCCACCGCGTGGTGTCCCCCAGCCCTTCCCCACTTGAATGGGAAGGGCTAGACCCCGACGGCACGTTCGTGACCCCTTGCGGCGCCGACACATCGTCTTTGATGCGCGCGATGCGTCGATTCGATCGATCGCCGCCGTGGTACAAACAATTTTATAGAGGAGGTGGTACACCTCCAATTCCGGTGGAAACTACATACCCCTGCTCCCAGCAATGTCGGACACTGATTCGATTGCTGGGAGCAGAGGGGGATCACCATGGCCACCGCTGCGGCTTCATTTCCGCCGGACCGGCTAGGGGGTCAATCATGGTCGAACGTCAAAAACTCGAAAAGACGTTAATCTATCGGCCGTGAAGCATCGTAGGATATAATAAGATAAAAATAAATTTAAATACAGAGGTCCTGTAGTTTACCTATCGTCCGTCAGCCCGAGAAATTGACGAAAATTGATTTTGCGCCGTAGAGTTCCGACCGTGCTACGAATTCCTACTCTACGTAGGAATTAAAGGATCCGTGATTTTCAGTGAATGACGTGGGATGACAACCCATCCCATGTCGAAATTTTGCAAAGTTCAATTTTTAAATTATTTCAACAAGGCTTTTGCGTCGATGAACTAGAAAATTTTCTGTGTAGTGCATGTGTGGTGCACGCGAGCGGCTACGTGCATGGGATCGGGTCCGTCGGCGAAGACGGCATCAAGTTGTTGAATTTGGTCGCGTGCGAGCCGACTTGGCAACAAATTTCTCAAACGAAGACAATTTCCAGCCACGCAACTACAACTCGCAGAAGCTGCTCGTCGGAAACAAGCCCGAGTGCCTTGCCAGAAATTGGCCCAGAGTTGGCCTGTCGGCCGACCGATTCTTGGCCGAGTCGGCCAGTCATCCAGCCGACTCGTCCATAAGTCAGCCGGTCAGTCAAGCAAGTCGGCCGTAAATTGGACAAAAAATGGTCGAAAATCAACCGAAATTTGGCGGAAATGACCAAATATGCCGATGGAATAGCCAGCTGACTCTTTAAAACGGACGTTCGGTGTGTTGTCGAGTCCTTCTCCAAGTTGTGCCCGGCAATGATGTGTTTTCATCCCATCCTTGGATCAGCCAAAAATGGGACCCAAATTGGAGACCAATTCATGTTCTGTAGTAGCCCGTTTAAACGTGCATACCAAGTCCCCACATCAAAAGTGGGTGTCTAAACCTTCTTTGAGTACACTAACATTGATAGTATGGTGCGCTATTTAGGCCGGGTGATTTGGGATTTCTCCATAGGAGGCGGAATCCATGCCATGATTGACATCTCTTTTCGGCGGAAATCGATGCCCAAAAATTGAGTCCCCTTGAGGAGACTTAAATCTATGTACGCTGGAGAGAGATTTCATAGGAAGCAATCAGTACAATCGTTTTTTTGTTCACGACACACAATGGCCTACTTCGTATATCGAGAGCATCTGCACACGCACCACTTAAAAACCGCTGTAGTCTGTCAACATTGCACGTCACGCACCATGATCGACCTCTCTTTACTTCTCATCAGCGCTTGTGATCAACAGAGTGCCATTGCACAGTTCTGGCGCTGCATCAAGCAGGCACTAGTGAGTCAAACCATCCTGACAAATGGGCGATATATCACTCTTGTGCATAGAGCTTTGCTAGCGCGCTGAAGCAGCACGACGGCCGATTTAGAAGCAGTTTCGTGCTAAGTGTAAGATTTAGTCTCCTCAAGGTGACAAATTTTA
>JALLPA010000135.1:0-19810 GCA_036939895.1 Thalassiosira exigua
AAATTATTCCAACCGAGCTATCCTACATAATAGTCTAAGCGTAGGAATTAATATGGGAAATGCATCTTGTCCATGAAGTTCGTTGTACGTGCGTTGGAATTGAATACAATGGGGGTGATTTGTTCATATTTTGGTCATATTACTCCGATTTGCCAAAAATAAGTGAATTGGCCTCGTGCTGTGGAATTGTTCATAATTCATAATTTGAGTCATATCCAATTGTTCATATCATATGAACCGATTTTTCATTGCAGGTATGGAGTCCTCCATCCCTGTTGGGGACAACAGACGGACTCGCTGGGACTACGACGACGGTCGATGCTTTCCCCGACGCTGAAAAGCAATGGCGGGCTCGCAGGCGGCCGTGGCACAACGGAGGAGCACGGAATTCAAAATGTTCCCTGCCTTCAAATGAGGATACCACAAAACTCTCCTGTCTTGACCGGCGGGCATGTTACGTTTTCATTTTATCTCAAAATAAAACCAAATCAAAATAGAACAATCAAAATAGAACCAAAACGTTCGTCAATGACTAGTTATTTTCTCCAGCGATGAAAAAATATATTAAGTGGCGGTTAGAAAATGCTATCTTCTTGGCCGGCGGGAAGCTATTTGTTGTTGTTGTTTTGTGTCGGGGTCAAAAACATGCGAGAATGTTTCCAGCCTCAAGCCCCTCGCGCGTATTGTTTTGCACATTGCGTGCAATATATTGACATTAATGCCGAAATGCTCCCAAATGGCCTATTAAGCAGCAAAATTGCCTGCAAGCCCACCGTTGAACAGAACGAATATCGTGAGCAAGCCAACACGCCCGCTAGGTTCAAAAAACTACCCACGCACCAAGCAACAGCATCTCGCTCCGCCATGGAACCTTTGCAGCCTACTACAACCTATCCCAGCCGCCGCAAGAGCTCCAGCGCCGCGAAAGCTCCAGTGCTGTGAGGGCTCCAGCGCCGCTCCCAGCGCCACGACAGCGCCAGCGGCTGACGAAACTTAGCGCCGTGCACCACAACAACAAAGGCAAAAACTGCGCTGCGTATCTTTTGCCATAGCACGCGGCCGGCAACAAAATGGAGACATGGGCAGGCGCCGATACTGCCGCAGGGGACGGCTTGCAAAGAAGCAGGGGATGAGGGTGAACGCCAGCAAGGGCGGGCCTCCACGGGCCTACGGCGCGGCGGGGAGGGGGGGGTTGAGGGTCTGGGGGGCGGGGTTTGAGGATTGTGATTGTGAGGAGTTATGTGGGTTGCAGTTGCGAGTTGCGAGTGTGGGTGAATGGTAACGGGCGACAGGCAGGCGCGCGACGGGTGAGAATATTTTTTTTCAACGGCAATCAAAATGTTACCGTAACTTAAGTTTTGATGCGGCTACTGAAATTTCACCTAATCTACATTGGAATCAGTTCTGTTGTTATTTTTTCCTCTCTCTCTAGAGATCATCACTATGATATTTTCATGGTGTCGTCGTTTTCACTGATTTGGATTCTGCGCGCTTTGTTACACATTTTTGTTTTAAGATTATCTTCATAGTTCGATCAGTCGAAGCTCGGATACTATTTTGATTTAAAAACCATTACGATAAGAAATTAGTAAAAGAACTTTTTTTAGCGCGAATCAGCAATTATTTTGCAAATTTGTTCAATAATTAGCATCTAGAAAAATATAATTCATTTCCAAAAAGAGAGGTTTTAAAGAAAAAAATATTTTCCATGTGAAAACACAGCATTAATTGTAGTGTTCAAGGTATCGTAAGTGGATACACTGTCATGCAATCCATGAGCTCTAATGATTTTATGTGCGGAGGCCGGCGCGGCTGCATACAATGGTTTTTGACAATTTTCGACAGGATTTTATGAAAAGGTTTATTTGGGACGGATGGATGGATGCACAGAATTTTTTTTGGACTTTCCGCAATAGCTCTGCTTCGCATGACTGAAAAACTTGGTTGAGTTTAGGAGCTCTATGGCCGAAGCTTGGATTTGCGATTAATTCCGAAACTTCGTTCCGACATGAAGTGAAATGGTCGACATGACGACCAAATCGGTTGACCTGGTCAATTAAATTGGTTGACCTGTTGAACTAAAAAGGTCCACTGTTGATCAATTGTCAACTAATTTATTTGACCTGTCGACTTGACATATGCTAAATTAGTGGTCAAGCTGACCTTTGAGATTGTTTTTAGCGAATGGTTCCTTTTTCAAAACATTTTTGTGCTATGAGCTAAAATAGTTCTGGTATGTTGCTAGTTAATAATGATAATATCCAGCTGGTTTGTGAGCATTCCTGACAACATTGGCACGCCTGCAAAGTTATCTGGTTTTGTATGAATGCGATAAGATTGCTAAAAACGAATGGGGATGATAGGGTGGTCCGAAAATGCACCTGTAAAGTTAGGTATTCATGTTATCACTATCTGGGACATGAGGGGTTGCTTGAGAATACAAAGCAAGTATGAGTTAGAATTACTTGGGCTCGCCCCAGCCACCAATCCAATTAAGAATACGGACTGACTGATCCACCTCCTCCACGGTGTTGTAGTGCGCCAACGAAAAACGGACAACTTCGCCCTTGTCGCCCTCCCTCGTGCCGAGTCCCAACTCATCCCAAAGCATTGTCGTCGAGAGAAATCTTGATGCTCGGCAAGCCAAGCCGTGCCGGCGGCAGTGAGTTACGATGTCCCGCGACGAGATATCTCGGTGGACGAAACATACGATGGGAACTCTCCGCCGCCGTATGCCTGGGTCCGAGTCATGATCCACCCTCATCTTTCCGGGATCATCGACGATGCGAACAAGGGGGGCGTAACGACGGAGGTGGCCTAGAAGGCGATAGAGCAGCCGCGCCTCTACGCGCCAGATGCAGGCCCTGACAATGCTCACATTGTCGGAAGGACGGAATATCGCCGGATCCATATACAAGCTGTCGTGCTGTTCGTTGGTGAATTCCGAGGCGGCCTCGCGACTCGTTAGACCTCTGAGGCGCACGCTCTTAGCGTCTCCCTCCTCCTTGCACGCAACACTAAGAGTTTTCCTGGCGCTCGCGGCCACTGCGTCGAAGTAATCCCGCAGGGCCACAGCTCCGGCACAGGCCTCGTAATTCGTCGTCCCCACTTCCCAAGATTTGGAGATTTCTTCGTCGGACATTGCAGGAGATGTCGCGTTTCGTCCCTCGGGGAAGGTCTTCGGCGCCGCAGTCGCGTCCTCCCCGCGACGCCCGCGCAGTCGCCGGATCGCTCCCCTTCTTCCAACAAGGCATCCCAGATGGGGGCCGAACATCTTGTGCAAGGACGCGACGTACCAGCAGTCGACGCCGGGCGTCTCCCCCGTGATAGAATCGGACGGGAGCAGGTGCGGCGCCGCCGCCACGCCGTCCACGACGAGGTGCGCCCCCTGCCCGCCAGCGACGCGGCAGACAAGATCCGCCGCCGCGCGCACGTCTCGCTCCGCTCCCAGGACGTTGGAAACGTGCGACAAAGCGACGACGCGGGTGCGCTCCGTCAGCAGGTCGGAGAGGACGAAGGACGACGTCGCCCGATCGGGCGTGTCCTCGTCGTCCCCTCTCGAAATGTCGCTGACGGTCCACCACCGCACTCGCGCCCCCGTTCGCCGCGCGAGCCGGATCCAAGGATCAACGTTAGCCACGTGGTTCTCGGAGGCAATCACGACTTCGTCCCCCGGACCGATCGTCTCCGCATCCTCAATCTGCCGCGCGAGCAGGTCGAGGAGGGAGGTGGCGTTCGCTCCCAGGATGCCCAAGGGCTTGTCGGCGTCGTCGCGGCGTCGCCCGTGGCCGTCTTCGTCGCACGCTAGCAGGGACAGCAGAGCCTCCCGCGCCCTCCTCATGTGTCCCTCGCCCGCGACCGACCTATCCCGTCGCTCCATGGCCGCCGCAACGGCGTCTGATACGCTTCGCGGGACCTGCGCTCCGCCTCCGTTTTCGAAGAAGATGGTCCTCCCGTCTTCGACGCCCTTCTCGGGATCGAAGCAGGGGAACCGAGACCTGACGAGGGACGCGAGGGCGTCCAGGTCGAACTTCGCCTCCGCCAGAGCCTCCACCCCTGACAGATGGCGTCCATTGTCGTCCGCCAAGGGACCTTCTGCGCCGCGTGTGACCGGCTCCGAAGGGCGCCGCCATTGTCTTCGGTCATCGCGTCCCCCCTCACGATTCCGCGCGGAGGACTGCCGCTCCTCCCTTCGCGCCGCCTTCCGCTCGCGCACGGCCCATCGCATCCGATTCAGGACGGCCGCCTTCGAAGGCGCCATGACATCGATTCCTCGACCGGGACCCGTCTTGTCGTCCGCATCCTCCTTTGGGTCGTGGACGCAGATCCAACCGCCTTCCCGCCCCCCGGACTCGACGCCGAGCCTCGGCAGCGCCCACATCTCCAGCAGGTCCGAGACCACCGCGTCGTGCACCCGCTCGGCCCGGTCCAACCCCGTCGCGGTGTCCTGCGACGGGGGGGCGTTGGCCTCCAACAGGTACGCCGCCGGCCGTCGCCCCCGCCTCGATTCCACTCCCGGCCCTTCTCCCGGCGATTCCTCCGCCGCCGAGGACAGGGCGAAGTCCAGACCCAGGTACTCGAAGCCCCCGTTTCCCTCCCCCCCGCGGAGGTAGGGGCCGAAGCGACGGGCCAGGGCGGACGTCGACGCGGCGATCGAGGGGAGGTAGTCCCCCAGCCGGAGGACGCCGCCGTCCCCTTTGGCCGCATCGCCGCCTCCGACCCCGCCACGGCAGTCGCCGTCGCCTCCGACCCCGCCGCGGACGGAGAAGGGACCCGGCTTCCCTAGATCGACGCAGATCTCGCCCGCGAACTTGGACGGGTCGTGGCTGTTCGCGCAGCAGTTGGTGATGTGGACCGAGGGCGCGAATCCGCCGCCTCCGTCGTCCACGTCGCCTCCGCCGACGTCTCCACCGCCTCCTCCGCCTTTGCAGCCTCCGTAGGAGAACGCGTCGTTGGCCACGTGCAGGAATCCCTTGCGGTGGACGTACGCCTTCCCGTCGCACGTTATCAAAGCGTACGCCCGCACGTGGCACTTCCTGCCTCCGTACAGCGTCGGGGGCCAGGCGTACCGTTGCGCGACGTACCGGTGTTCGGGATGGAGGACTGAGGGGTTGCTGCTGTTTTTTTCATCGCCATCGTCATCGACATCGTCGTCATTGTCGTCGTCGAGAAAGTCGCGGACGTTGGACCCGTCCACGATCCAGATCCCGCCGGCGCCGTTGGACATGGCGTCCTTGATCACCCACAGGTTGCTCGGGGAGGGTGGCGGAGGAGCCGACAGCGGAGCGGCGAGCAGGTCCTCGAAACGGCATTCCCCGGGCCCCGCCGGACTGGCCGGACGCGCGGGCGGGTCGTCCAGGAGGCCCACCGCGCGCGCGAACGAAGCGAACCCCGCGCCGCGGAAGCAGCGGCTCTCGAGGACGTCGAGGCGGGCGTCCTCTTCTCCAACTCCGCCTTCGCTTCCCTCGCCGCTCCCGCCGTCGGCGCCCCCGCAGCTGCCACTGCCACTGCCGCTTCCGCCGCGGTCTCCTCCCTCGCTCCCTCCGGTGCCCCCCAGCAGGCGCGCCAGCGCCCACTTGTCGTCCAGCAGGATGCCGTTCGGTAAATGAGAGTAGACTTTCACGGCATCGCGGTAGGGCTTCGTCTCGCGGCGGGGGGCGTTCTCCCACAGGAAGGCGACCGAAGGCGGAGGGGCGGGCGCCGATCCGGGCGAGGGTTCCGACGACGCCGACGACGAGGGAGAAGGCGGCGTCGACGTGGCTCCGCCGCCGCCGGCGTACGGGCTCAAGTCGACCCAGCGGCGCCGCCTCTCGAAGCCGTCTCCGCCGTCGCCGCGTTCTTCCGCACCTTCGCCCGCGCCTTCGCCTTCGCCGACGCGCCCGGCATCGGCGTCATTGCCGTCGTCGTTGCCCGCCGCCTCGCCCCGCTCCCTCAATAGCTTCCGGAGGAGGCGGGCGACCCGCCCGTGTGCCGCGCGGCCGGTGACGACGTATCCCGCCGAAGAATTAGTCGGAGGGGGAGGAGGTGTAGCGTGGGGAGGAGGAGAACTCGACGAAGCGGCGGGGCCGCCGCCGCCGCCGCGGCCGTTGTCGTCCATGTTTAGTTTTGGCTGTGTAGGTATCGTACTGTGGGTGGCTGTGGGCTGTGCGTGGCCCAAGATCCAAAACGCTGTTGCTGTGGCAGGTTATGGCTTTGCTGGTTCTCCTTCTAACACTGTATTACCCTGTTCTGAGCTCTTTTCTCGCCAATGCGTCTAGGTCTACCTTACGTACTGTATTCTCTCTTGTGAACTATAGTTTAATCTCTCAAACAAACAGAAACGGCAACGTTCGACGTCAGAAAATAATAATGGTGCAGGCCGGGGCCGGGACGTCGGCCGCCGCCGCCGCCGGGGCCGCGACGATCGTCCGGGAGCGCGTGGTCACGGCGACGAGGGCATCCCTCCTCCGCCTCGCCGGTGGGGGTAGTGGCGGCGGAGTCGCGCGAACGGCTGCGGCGGAGGCGGGGACAGCGACCTCGGGCGACGACGGCCGCGGTGCATCATGCGCGTCCTCCACGTCCAGCACCGTTGCTTCCGGCGCTGATGACGACGGAGATTGCGCGCGATGGACGAGGGGGTTCATCGACGTCGTCTCGTCGTCGAGCGTGTCGTTCCCCAACGGCGGGTCCCGCGGCGACGGCGAGGGGGGCAAGCCCCACGACGTGGAGGTCAAAGCCGCGCTGGCGCTGTTCCATCGCCTCCGGAGGCGTCGGCACTTGCAGCAGCAACAGCAGCATCGTCGACAGCAACAACATCAACAAAGCCGGAAGAGAGAGACGGGGCAGCGCAAGCGACATCGAGCGAGCGAGCCGAACTCCTCCGAGGGGAACAACGCAACAGTCATAGATATCGTATCCGATCTGGGGACGCGCAGGACGATCGACTCGGCGAAGTCGCTCGCAGACCTCCTCGCCTTGGAGCTGGAGAAGGAGCTCGGCGCCTACCCTCCACAGGAGGGCGGGGACGTCCCCACGCCGGACGACGACCGAGCGCTGTTTTCAGACGTCCGATCGAACGCCTCGGGCATCGTGTGTCTCGTGTCCCGCGCTCGAGCGAGGGAGCTGCGGGCCGCGGGACGCCTTCCGTGCCCTCGGTGCGCCGAGTGGTTCAAGGGCTCGAAGGGGCTGTGGTGGCATCTGCTCCGGGTCCACGGCGTCGAGTATGCCTCGGCCGCGGAGAACGCGGCGAGCGCTACGAATGTCCTGGCTTTAGTGCCTTTTCGGGGAGGAGGGGACGGTCCGATGCCCGAGACGCCGGAAGAAGACGTAGTTGGCCTGTACCAAGAGGACGACGGCAGCGCAGAGGGGGAGATCGATGCCTTTAAGATGGTCAAGAGTAGAAGGTTCGGGGAACTCGTGGATCTGGTTGAGGTGAGGCCTGGTGTCCGGTGCTTTTCTCTCGGCTTCAAAATAATATTTGACGAGGAGCATATATTGTTTTGTGCTTGGAGATCCATGAACTTTTCCACTTGCTGTGTGCGTTTGCGCGCTTGCTACAATGCTTGTGAGCACTCCTGGCTTGCGACAACGAAATTGCAGAGGAAACATCTAGATCCTTTTTACTCAAGTTCTTAGGGAATGGAAGTGATCCTTTGTGCTCAAAGTTCATCTCGGATGTTGCATGGATATCCGCAAACCCTACCTTGGCGGCTTCAATTTTCCAGGGATAGGAGCAGCTCCTGGAACTTACAACTCAGGTCCGAGCCTGGTGTTGTCGAAGCTTGTGGGTTTAGCGTTGAATCAGCAACAAAGTTCATTCATCTTGTTGATTGAGATGCACGAGTTTCTTGGTAGCTTCGGAAGTCTCCAATACTTGTCAGAGTCACTCGTTTTCTCAACACACATCTCTTGGAATGGACAGGATGGCTCGTTCGACCCCAAGACTGCCCTGGACCGGAACGGAGCGTCCGCCCTGCACTGGGCGGCGGGATGTGGATGTCTTGACATTGCAACCTATCTGGTGGAGAAATGCGGTCTCTGCCCAAATGGTGCACAGAAGGGGAAGCGATCTTTCAGGGGCCGCACGCCCCTCCATTGGTACGATTGTCTAATCAATGTGCATGGCTTTTCCTCCCACATTTCTTCTCATATGAGCGACCCATGTGTGCAATATTCCAATATGCTGCCTTGCAGGGCTGCGAGGAATGGCCAATTGCCCGTGGTAGAATATCTTGTGATCGCCTGCAGAGTTGACATTGATGCTGAGACATCAGATGGAACGACCGCGTTCTGCTGGGCATCCTGGCAGGGTCACTTGGAGGTCATGAAGTGAGTTGTCGTCTTTTGCTTCGAATTGATCTCTTTGAGCTGCAGTAAACTTCACCAAATCTCAACACACTTTCTTGACATTGGCTCCGCTGTCAAAAAATGGCGGGTGAAACTTCAAAGGTTCCTGCGCCTGATTGGCTGCGACATCAACGCCACCAACTCTTACGGCTGCGACGCAGTTTTGTGGGCAGCGCAGGGGTCCGGCACGGCCGAAATTATGGCATGGCTCCTTGACTGTGGGTCAGACTTTCGCCGTGTAAACGCGAACGGGCACGGTGCGCTCCACAAGGCAGCACAGAGGGGTTCTGAGGGTGTTGCTCGGTGGTTGGTGGGAAGGTTTCTCCTCGATGCTAATTTTGACGGCTATGGCATGTTGATTGCGCCAGACAAAGAGGGTTGCTGCCCATCTGATCTCTGTGGCGCAAATGGCCACGAGGAACTGGCACAGTGGATTGCTAATCGGGAATATGAATACTTTGCCAGGTTGATGTCGGCTCCCCTGACGGACGATCCCCTCCACGACAATACTCGCCTCCCAGGCTGGCTCCGGGAGGAGCTGGAAGTGAGCAAGGTGACTTGCCACGCAACACTTCATGCCGATCGCGATGCCGGGCAATGGGGCGCTGGGCGCGGTGTCCAACGGATTGCGTCACAGCTCATGGAACGCCTCGCTGCCAGGACCTCAGGTGCAAAGCTGCCAGTGAATGACTTGAAGGATATTGACTGACTCGTTGGCAAATCGGCTTGATGTTGCAGTAGAGCCAAGATACATGTCATCAATGATTGGCTTCCATGGTGAGTCTGGCGCACGTGGACCCTTTAGTGCTTACTCTATTTTATTGTCTTATTCTTCTTATGCGTTTTGCCTGAGCAGATGTTCATGTGGTCTTGACTACGTGTGCTGGAAGAAATCCAATTTCTGCAAAGAAACACACGCAACACAGACCAATTTTTCAGCGTGCGCTGCCATTGTCGTTGAGGTCTTGAGTAGATGGCTCTCCAAGACCATCTAGCTCGCAAATCTGGATGCGGTCGTGTGATGGAAGAAATCCAATTACTGCAAAGCCCTTTCACAACAAACACACCCTTATCAGCGCAAATTTGACTTCTTATTAACCGTCCTTGTTGAGCTCTTGAGCGGATAGCACTCCAAGACCATCCAGCTCGCCGTTGCAGTTTCTGAAAGCAAGTTTTACTTAGCGCTGCCGTCATCATTGAGCTCTTGAGCGGATGGCACTCCAAGACCATCCAGCTCGCCGTTGCTGTTTTGGAAGTATCCGGGATCTGGAAATCCGTGAGTCCTGGTTCCTCCAGTGGGAGACGTCTTGTGATGGACGGATGTCCTGCCCAGGTGGTGAACATGGTAGATTATTCGGCAATACCTTAAGTGAGTGAGGTTGAAGGGATCGGAGTTGACAAATATTATTTTGCTTGCTTACCACGTGCACTGATCTGCCAAACCAGTCGTGACTGAGGTACCAACAGTAAAAGTGAGCCCCTTGAGGAAGGAGTACTTCAGGCGCTTGAGAAGGTTCTGCCCATCGATATTGTTTGGTAGGTATGCAGCTGCGTGCTTACTGCCATGCTTTCGACCTGGATGGTCGTGATAATTTTCCTGTGTCCCAGAAGGAATGCTATACGTAATGAGAATTGATTCTTCTTGGTATCCAGAACAGCGAATGGGGCTTGTTGTCACCGTCATGGTTCCAGATGGCGACTTCCCCCTCGGATCTCCGAAATGTGTTCGGCAAACTGGGCATTGTGGCTTGGTCTTGAACGCAAGCTCAATGCACTCACTGTGAAAGCTGTGCATGCATTTCAATGTGACACAACGACTTCCCCTTTTTCTTAATCTTGGAGGTGGGACAAATGCACTGGAGGGGATACCAGTAGAGAGACTCTTGGGGGCTTTGTACTTGAGAGTTTGGTTTCCATATGAAGATGGCGTTGCACGCTGTCCTGATGGCAATGCAGCACGGCGGCGCTGCAATGTAGGTGGGTTCAGAGGCATTGGTGGATTTGCATGATGACCCATGAATCGGCGCTGAAATGTAGCAGGTTGGTGGTGAGGCAATGGTGGGTTCAGAGGCATTGGTGGATTTGCATGATGGCCCATTAATGTACTGAAAGGGTGCATCATAGCCTGAAGTGATGGCATCGGAAAGCCAACGGATGGATTTGGAACTTGACCTGGAGCTGGATTCGCCTGAAGTGATGGCATAGGCAATCCAACGGGTGGATTCGGAGCTTGGCCTGTAGCTAGATTTTGATGATGATTTCGAGCATGAGCGATCAATGGAACGCTGCGGATCTCAACTTTCTGCAAACCCTTATTGAAGAGCTTGTCAAGGATCTTCTGCAACGACTTCTTCATGAACTGAATGCATTCTATCCCCTCTTTGTTTTGCCGCATGGCGTTTTCGAACTTGATCATGGGTAGGCACTGCGCCGATGACTGAAGGACAATTTCATGATAGGAGTCTCGAATTGGCCAGCCATCGGCATCGGCTTCCGACGGTGATGTTACCCCACTCAGTTTGTCCCCAACGACAGTGTTCGCCGCGTTGAATGTTCGGTCCCGTGGAAGAAATTTAGCAACGCGGACCATGTGGCCCTTCAGTCGGCCAACAATCAATCCTGGACCAGTCAAAGTGCTCAATGTGTAAGAATGTGACATACTGATTATAATTCAGCCTTCTACTCTTACCTGTGTCGCCGAAGTTAGAAAACGCACTCTCGTTGTTGGCTGTGTATATTCCATCACCAAAAACACTAGGACGAGGTTGTGAGTTGAAACTGGCGATGGAAAGCATAATATTGTCACCCACAACAACACACTTTCCATACCTTCCTTTGGGCGCTGCCTGAACCTTTTGATTGTCCCGCTCGCCTTTAGTCAGCAAACCGTGAGTTCGAATTTTGTCCACGTTCCTTCGGTCAGTGTAGTGGAAGCCTACATCTATTACATGTGGTGTAACAGCGCGAACGTGAAATTTCACACAAAGAATTTGTCTCTAAGAACACCAAACGAGTACTGAAGACGCACCAATATCTCCTGGTATCTGCTTTTGAAGGAACTGTTGCTGCAGGTCCAGCATGTCTTTGGCAAAGAAGACCATGTCGTCGAACGTCACGGCCTCGATACTGTGTTGTTGGAGGGCCGGGTGCCTGTCGATGTATTTTTCTTTCGCCATCTTTGTCAAGGCAATGATCTCCTGCACTGCCAGAACGGCTTTCCCCTCGGACGAGTTGGTCATATCCTTCTTCTCCCTCCTCGCGTTCGCCCTCTTCCCGGCCAAGTTTTCCTCCCTCTGCAGTTGCTCTGCCAACTTTCGATCCGCCTTCTCAGCCTGCGTCAAGAATTGACTGGGCGATTTCAACTTGCCGATGGCGGGAGGTATGCCGCGATCGGTGTCGCGGTCCTCGTCGTCCGAATCCAACAGATCGATGCAGGGCGTATTGGATTTGGCTCCTTTGAGCGCGGCTTTGCGACGGCGGAGACCCTCGTCCTCGCCGTCGCTGTCGATCACGATTATGCGCTGTCGCTTCGTCCGTCTGCTGGCCCGGGCGCTTCTGGAAGGAGAACCCATGGCGCTCATGACCGCAGAACGTCGATCCTCCCCGCCCTTCGGTTGTTGCGCGGTTGCCCGCACCTACCGTCGAATCTATCTTTTGGAGGGCGCTCAGCAAAGGTTTGGAGTGCTTGGACTCCCCGTTATCGTGCAAGACGACGCCGCCCTCGGCTCCTCTGTCGCCTCGATGCACCCCGGAGCAGACGCAACAGAAAGACGGCGGCTGGGGCTGGGCCACGGCGCCGACGCCGACGCCGACGATTGTGGCAGTCCAGTGCGTCGGTGCGGTTTGACCACGGCCACGGACCACGGACCTCCACGGACAGGACGAACGATTCGCTCGCCACTGTGGACGTGGGAGGTGCGACGGCCTTACTTTAGCGGTAACTAATTTACTTAAGATTTACTTAGTTGTCATCATACTACACATTTACTCTGTTAGAATATTCATATGAATATTCTATTTAAATTTATTAAAATAGTTTATGAAACTTTGAGTTTATAGAAGCCCTAAATCTTTGTCAATATACCCAGAGTATGTTGTTTTAAAAATATCTCAAAATAGGGCTAATACTAAAGTTTTATTATCATTGAAGTAACCTATTTGATTAATTTCTATGTGATAATAATACTGATGATAGTGACAAAAAGGAGGGATATTAATTCCGACGACTACCCCGTCCCGCGTCGCGGGCGGCATTGGCGCCGTTAGTTGCCGCCGTCGCCTCGATGAACGTCTCCAACCAGACCCTCCGCCGCCGGCAATCGTCCCTCCTCTCCGGCGCCTCCGGCGCCGGGGCCGGCGGTCGGGTCGGCGGCCGTCCGCTCCGCCGCGCGTCCACCTTCTCGCGGAAGCGGCCCCGACCGACCCTCCCCTCCTCCGACGCCAACGACTCCGACGCCGCGGCCGAGTCCGAAGCGACCGGCGCCCCGCGCCCTCCTCCTCCGAACCGGCCGGGACGGGACCGCGGAAACGACGCGACCGGACCCCTCGCGGGGGTGGTCGCCTGCCTCTCCGGCCAGGACGAATCGGCCAAGGCTCGGATCCGCGGAGCGATTTCGAAGGGGGGGGGGTCGACCATGGGGCGGTTCGATCCCCGCTACGTCACCCACTTGATCTCGGACGAACCCGTCGGGTCGAAGTACGAGATGTGGCGCAAGCTCCGAGGCGAGAAGTCTCCGTGGGTCGAGGGGACGAAGGTCGTGACGAGCCGGTGGGCGATCGCGTGCGACGCAGAGGGCGCGAGGGTCCCGGAGGACGAGCACGCGTTGGACGAGGGCAACCCTCGGGGCGGCGGCGGCGCGTCCGACCGGCGGACGACGCGGCTGCCGGAGGAGATCCGGGACGCGTCCCCCTCGGAGAAGTGCGAGTGGACGCTCCGCCATCGACCGGTCGACGGCTACCGCACCCTGCTCTCGCGCCAGAGCGTGATGCTGGCGGGATTCGACGAGGCCCTCGACGCGGCTTCGGCCGCCGACGCCGACGCCTCGGACCGAGGGGCGGACGGCGCGCGCGGCCTCCCGGGATCCGGGGCGAGGGCGAGGGAGGACCCGCGGCGGCGGCGCGCTCCCGACGGACCCGAGCGCGGCGGCCCGTTCGCCGTCCGCGAGGGGGAACGCGCCGCGGTCAAGGGCGCGATCTCCCAGCTGATCCGGCGGGCGGGGGGGACGATCTACTGGGAGCCGAACGAGCGCATCACGGCGGTGCTGATGTGCGACGACCCCTCGAAGGAGACGTGGGACGACGTGCGACGCTTCTGCCGGGAGCACCCCCTGCGTCCCGCGTGCGTGAGCGTCGACTGGGTCTTGGCGTCGATCTTCCGCGGGAGGACGGAGGCGGCGCCGCCGTTTCCGCCGGAGCCGAGGGCGGCGGCGGCGAGCGTCGCCCCGAGGCGAACGGACGGCCAAGGCGGCGCGGGCGAGCGATCGGAGGAGGTCCCGTCGAACGAAGCGGCGAAGCGGCGGCCGACCTCGTCGATCTTTCGCGGGGACGTGTTCGCGGCGATCCCGACCCGAGCCGAAGCGGGCGCGCTGGAATTCGACGCGAACGAGACGGAGTCCGTCGCGGCGCGGCACGGGGCGACGCCGCTGTCCAAGGCGCTGCTCGCGGCCGCCGAAAAGGACGCGAGGTCGGCGTGGGCGCCCGAGGACGGTCCCGGTCGGAGGAGGAGCTACTACGTCGTGTCCTCCCGCGCCCTCCGCCTGGACTGCGCGACGTCCTTCCCCCTCCTCGCGGAACTGAACCGGATCGGAGCGCGGGTCGTGCCCGCGTCTCCCGTGTGGGTCGACGCGTGCGTCCGGGACGGACGGAAGTACGATCCGGAGGAATGCCCGCTCCTCTTCCAGCCCCAGGCGTGGCCGATCCGCCTCTTGGCGACGTCCTCCGGGGGGAAGGGCGAGAGGACGAGGAGGTTCGTCGTCTCGGTGACCGGATTCGTCGACGCGTCGCGCTACGGCATCGTGGCGATGCTGAGGTCGGTCGGGGCCGAGTTCACGGACAGCCTGACGCGGAAGAACACCCACCTGATCTGCAAGGAGGCGAAGGGGCAGAAGTACGCGAAGGCCGTCGAGTGGGGGGTGCGCGCCGTGTCGGTCGAGTGGCTGTACTGCGCGATTCGGTTCGGGTACGAGGAGGGGTCGGAGGATCGCTTTTCGCTGGCGGAGGAGAAGGAGCCGGCGAGCGCGCGACGACCTTGCACTTCGGTCGGGGAAAAGGTCCGGTCGTCTTTGTGCGACGCTGATGTGCCCCCCAGTAGCAAGAAGAGCGAGGCAGTGGAAGCGGCAAAGGGCAAGGCAAAACTGCCGTCCAATGAAGCGGCGGAAGGGTTGGACGCTTCCGAACGCTGTGTTGATGTGCCGCCCAGGATCAGAGAAAGGGAGGCTTCGAAAGCAACCATTCCGCAATCGAACGACTTTGACGATCAGCCCAACCCTGCATTGGATTCAGGAAGACCAACGCTGGCTTCACCAGCAAGTAAGGTCAAATCTGAGACAGAGATTGCATCGATTGGAAACAAAGCGAAGGATGCGTGTATCAAGGAGAGCTCTCAATCCAGCCACATGCCCCTTGAACAGCACGAGAAGTACGCCAGCCCCCAAACATCCCCAAAGGATGGGGCTTTACAGCCGTCCGCATCGGAGAAAGATTCCAAGAAGCGGCTCGCATTTGCGCTTCAAACACTCTCTGGTTCCCCCGTCCGAGATGCGAACGCAAGGCGGGAGCAGCCCCGCCGACGGGGCAAACGCGACCGGTCTCCCGTGAAGCAAAGCCACATCAGCCCGCCCCTCCTCTCCCAGCGGTCCGTGGACGACGAGAACTCTCAAAACGAAACTCAATTCACACTTGGCACCATCCGCGCGGACTCGGACGTCGGATGGCGGAACGGTGTGCATTGCAGTGGCGGCGACGATGCTTCTGAGGTGCCTCAGTCGCAGATGAACGAGGCGGAGGACAACGGGGAAAGCCAGGTACTCTGGCTGGCGGCGCCTCGGCGTTGACGTACTTCTTTCTGAATTCATAGATCTGTTACATTTTGAGCCACACGTCCACATCGTTGCGTTCGATCGACGGGAGCCTCCTTGCTCTCATCCGCCGCTTTTTCCAGCCTTGGCCGCCTCCTCGCGAAGCTTCTCCAACTGACCCGCCTGCTCCTCGCTGAACGGGACTCCCCCGGGGACGTCCCTTCCGAACCCCTTGTTCTGTCCGTCGGCCAAGGCGTCGCGCCCCGGCGCCGGCCGGTCGACCAATCCCGCGTCGATCGATCGACGTTCCCGTCCGGTCTGCTCTACGTGACGGAGGTACTTATCCCACTCGGTGAAAAATTGCGACGCCTGCTCTGGCTTGGCGTTTTTGTGCAGCCGAAACTTCCGGATCGCGCAAGATGATGTGAAAGGTGAGGATGACATATGAGACGCCGCGGCTCTCCAATGATTGACCCTCGATCTCTCAACGAAACAGAGCCTTGTTTTGAACGCCAACCCGTACTCTCATAGGCGCGAACGACGAAGCCTCCTTACCTCCGATTTCACGTAGGCGTCGCCAAGGTCCTTCATCGATCGAGGCAAGAATTCATCGTGGGCGCGAAGGATTGACCTGTAAAGGGACAGCGCCTTTATTCGACCGGCCATCGCTCCTCTTCGCGCTCTTCTTCGCGCTCTTCTTCCTCGCTTTCCCAGTCGTCGTCGCCTCCCCTTCGTCGTTCGCTGGTGTCCCCGTCTTCCCCGCTCGGTCCTCGCGGCTCAGGCAGTGACCCTGGCGTTTGTCGTCAATGCCCTATCAACATCAACAGCGCAGCAGACCTCGATCTCTAGATCTCGTCTGCAGACCTTCGCCCTTCGCCCTTCTTCGCCTCGTCGTCGTCTGCGGGCTTCTGCGGGTCTGCGCTGTGAGGCGTGAGGCGGGGGTGGGGGGTGGGGGGTGGGGGGTGGAATTGTGGGGAGTTATAAATCTGGGGCTCGAAATTAATCCATTCAAATTGATGAATCCTTATGACTTTTAAAATAGGTGTAGTACTTAAGTAGGAGTAATATGTACAAACAAGATTTTTCAAAATTATTTTTACTACCCCAAAGTTTCTCCTTTTCAAAATGTAACGCCATTATCGAGCTGAAAAGCGAGAAGCGAGAGAATCGCATCGGCGGCGGCAGAACCTCGGCCTCGGCCTCGGCGGCGAAACTGATCATGTCCGACAGCAAGAACGTCGCGGCGATCAAACTCCGCCGACGCCCCCCCGGCACCTCCCGCCCCCCCAACCTCGACGTCGTCGACGACGCCTGGGCAGCCGACGCCCTCTCGGACGACGAGTTGGACGCGACCCGGGGCGAATCGGCCATCGCGCCGTTGCTCGAGGACGAGGGCGAGCTGGACGACGCGGTCGTGACCGCGGCGAACTCCGGGAGCGCGGCGCTCGGGGCGCTGGAGCGGAGGAGGAGGGAGGAGGGGCGGTGGAACGACTTGGGGTTGGACTTGTTCGACGGATCGGGCGGGGGGCCGGGGGCCGGCGGCGCGGGGCCCGGCGGGGGGCCGGGGGGGGCGGGGCAGGGCGGCGGCGCCGGCCAGCGCTAGGGAGAGCCAACTTCTTATCTTCTGCCGTTCACCGTGAGCGACGGATTTCAGTTGGATATCGCGTTTTGATCTCAGGGCGTTTTGCTGGCTCGTTCTCGGTCAGAGACGGGGCCCAGAAAACAATGTGTAGGCGAGCCAACTCACAGGCTGTTTGGAGCTGCATGGGTGTAATATCCAAATAGGGCCTCACTTTATGCATTTTGTAAAGCAGTTATCTGCCAATCACTACCATACGCAAACCTCTATCCTGGTATTACAGCATCTTTGAGCATACACACCATGAAAGCAGTACTACGATAACTGGGAGTCATGCAATACTTCAATTGGAGTATTGTGGATATTGGCCCTAGGTTTATATCTTAGATGAAAATAAATATGGGGTGCCCGTTTCAAGTTGAGTGGTGTTCGTGTTTATTCTTTGTGCTCGTGCTTCCTTCTAGAACACATCGTGGGTTGTGAACACAAAGACAAGTCTATGAGAGTGGCGATGCGTTGTTGTTTAAGGCTTGCAATCGATCAAGCGTAGTACTCTGTGAAGGAATAGTTGCGATGATGCTATTTTATAACAGGTCAAACTAACTCCTCGGCCATACACACGTTCGTTGGACCTGTAGTCCCGCCCCAAGACCCTGACGTTTAGTACTTAGGATCGAAATCTGCTACACGAAAATGGTACACAACCACAACTCCAAGGAGGAGAAGCGATGCCATCGCGCAACTGACTTGTCTGGAAGACCTTGCTTCTGGATCAGGTGTTTCGTCAGTATGCTGCAATTCCACTCCATGCCCACCCATGCTGTAGTACTCCGCATGGAAATCCGTCAGCTCGGACTGAGACCCTTGGATTTGGGGAAGTTCCACGCTTGATGGAATTGGACGTAGAGTCCCGAACGGAGGCACCATGGGCGTGGGCAGCAGACTTGGTAGAGGGTCCTGCTTCGCTTGCTTTGCATTCACCACGGCTTCAAAATCATGGGAACGAGCTCTACCCTCCAACGAATGATGCCAGCGAAGGACGCGTGTGATGGGGGGCGGCGAAGGAATTGTGAGGTACTTTTTCATCCCAACAGCAGAACATTCAGCCGGCGATGGCCTTCTATCTTGCTCGATCATTGCTTGTTTTTCTCGAGGCGACTAAAGGCTCGAAGCAGAATAGGTGAATTGTCGTTGCAATGGAGTGGTCCGAAAGACTTCATGGAAAGCATGGCGGATAAAAATGATCAAGTGAAGAGAGCGACAGGCTTCGTAAAAATTATGCGCACCGAACCTCATATTCCACGCCAAAAATGAACAGGTAATTTACCTTATCCACTTTGTTTTGTATGTATCTACAATGAGTATTGTAGTACCACATCAATGATCGTATCCCGATCATACCAGAGCCACACACACGCAAAAGTTTCACATGAAGCGCGCGCGCTGAGCACGCTGAAATTCGTACTGCAAGTGTATTATCATGTATGCAGCAACACCTCTAGCCTGTCAGCGTCAATGAAATCCACCTCGCTCCCACCTGCGACATCCTCTCCCAGCTGTTCCAGCTTGGGACTTTCCACTGTATGCAGAAATGTTGCCAACAGGCACTCAGCTCGGTTCATTCTAAACAGGGGGTTCATTTTGATAGTCTCCGCCAACTCCTTCTCCAGAGCCTCGTCTTTCAAGGGTCCTACGTCCTCCACATCAGCACCTGGTTCTTCCAGCTCTTTCTTCAACACGCCGAAACTCCCCTCTTCGCCGTACTTCCGAACCCACTTGGCGCTGCTCGCTCTTTGCATCAGCGTTCGTTCCAGATCCCTCATGCGCATGACAACGCCCACAACGCGACCAGATATGGTCTGGGTCTCCTCTGTCGTGAAGGCATCAGTGGTCTCATCTGTTTTGGCTGCTTCCTTTCGTTTGTCTATGGCGGATAACGCGATGCCCCCGGCGGTGATAGCTATTTGCAGGGGTTCCGATTCGGCATCAGCCGTGTCAATAGCAATATTTTCACCATTTTGATTTTGCTTCTTTCCTACAACACATCCCATTCATTTTGCATTGAAATTTAGTGCATAATTTAGTGCATCTAAATTCACCAAACAAATTCTCATTGATGGGGAATGTGGCAATCGCCCAGGTAGCATCAGTGGTGATGTTACTCACCGAGCACACATTGACTCCTGAGCAACAACGCCTCCGCCACGCAATTGATGGTGGTGGGATGGAGCGAGGGACGGATCCCCGTCGCGTCGCGAATCGAATCTCCCTTCTTCTTGGCCGCCATGCGGCATTTTGATGTAAATGCGCGACGGATCTCCATATTACGATTGAGATTGAGGAGGGTGATGCGAGCTACCATGGGCTCGGAGGGTAGGGGAAATCGGCGGGGCAACGGCAGCGGCGGCGCTGTTGTTGCCAGTTGTATTCCCGAAAACGCCTCCACTGGACGTATGGCGCCCTCCATCGCCAGTACCGACAGCAGAAACGGTAGCAAATAAGGCGAAGGGGCTAGCATCGTCGAGCTTTTCATGGCGGCGGCGCGGGTGGGCGCGGTAGCTCAAGCCAACGCACGGAGGAGACGGTCGGCTTTTATGATTTTTCTCCCTCTGGCTAAGGGAAAGTTTTCGTTTTGGGTTCTTCGAACCGATTATTGCGATATTTATAGCGTACCTTACGATAAAATATACTTTATACCGTTGGAATAGTTATTTAGATGAGGACTTTTCAATCCAAACAGACAGTAAGCGATGACATCCGCTGAAAAGCTTTCGGGATTCCGTCATTGACCAACTATTTTATTTTTTGATTTTTATCGCTAACTGTCGCTGTTCCTTTTTTTGGTCTTAGGACGACAGGATTCGCGCGGGGTCAGTCTCGGGGACGCGCC
>JALLPA010000136.1:0-38495 GCA_036939895.1 Thalassiosira exigua
GGAAGAAACATGTTCGGACGCCAATTTTCACGTCACACTGGCCTAAAAATTAAATTGGACCGATTTTTTGGAAAATTGATAGAAATCGACTGATTCGATATTTTTCCACGCTTCGTTCAGGTCGATATTGAAGTTTCTTTTAATATTAAAAAGTTCCATGAAGTTTCAAAAACGTGGATAAACCAACAGAAATTTCATCGAGCTCGCGGCGAGCTCGCGGCGAGCTCGCGGCGACCTCGTGGCGAGCTCGTGGCGAGCTCACGGCGAGCTCGCCACGAGCTCGCCACGAGCTCGCGGCGAGCGACGGCCGGCGAGGGGGACGGACCGACGGCGCGCGCGCGACGGCCGACCGCGAGCCGCGAGCAAAGGGCAAAGGCAAAGATTTTGTTGAATGAAACTCTGCTGCCTCGCCGCCGCCGCCGCCGCCGCCGCGGACTCCATCTTGGAGACGTGCGCTCGCTGCGCCTGCTCCACCTCGACCACGGCCGCCTCCTCGACCGGGTCGACCCTCCCGCCGCGTTCATTCACCTCGCAGCCTCTCCTCGACCCCCTTTGGCTGCGCCTTCACGTCCACGACGAGGCGACGGACCCGACGGGATGCCCGGTCCGTCGGCGAGGGCGCCGATCGTCCGGAGGAAGGAGGCGGCGACGACTGGGGGCTGGAGCTGCCGTCCTCCGACGCAAATCGGATCCATCGGGCTCCCGAGACGACGAGAGTCGAGCGCGCAGGGGCGTTGGGGCACCGTCGCCGCCAGGAGTCTTCCGGCGACCCTCCTTCCCCCCCCGCCCCCCACTCCCTCTGCCGCACCTGTATTCCTCCCCCGCGACGTCCGCCGCGCTGATCACCGCGTTCGGCTTGCCGACCCTCATCGAGTGCGAGGTCCCGCCGGAGCCTCCTCCCGCCTCGGGTTCAACAGCGGAGGGAGAGGAAGGTCGCCCCCCTCCCGGACCCTCGAGTTCTCGTTGGTCCGATCGTTTCGTCCGACCCGCGCCAGGGACCGATCGTTGCCCCTTCCGCTGGACCCCTCGCTCGAGGCCAAGGAGGACGACGAGAGGCCGCGGCCGAGTGGGAGGGCGACGCAGGGGCTCTCGTGGAGCGACGAAGGTCGGCCCACCGCGGTCGGACCATCTTCTCGCCCGCTCCGCCCCGCCGCCCCTCTCGCCAGTCGCCAGTGCCCTGCGCCCGGCGCCGCCCCCCCACGAACCCGTCTCCCTCTCTCACGACCCACGCGCGCTCGCCAATGACCCTCTCCACCATCGCGACCTACCGCGTCCCGGCGCCCGCCCGCCCCTTCCGCCTCGTCCTCGCCCGCGGATCCGTCGTGGACTTCGCGTACCCCCCCCAACCCCTCCTCGTCCGGCATCGTCAACGCCGCGAACGAGGGATGCCTCGGCGGGGGAGGGGTCGACGGCGCCGTGGGGAAAGCGGGAGGCACCNGTCAACGCCGCGAACGAGGGATGCCTCGGCGGGGGAGGGGTCGACGGCGCCGTGGGGAAAGCGGGAGGCACCGCGCTGTACGAGGATCGACTGGAGGCGCTGGCGTTCTGCTTGCTCTCCTCCGGCCTGTTTCGTGGGCAGAGGAGCTTGAAGGGGGTGCTGCGAATGGGGTTGAAGGCAAGGTCTGAAGGAGGTCCACGTGTGCGGGTTCACGCAGAAGGAGGTGGGGGCGTTGGTCGCGGTCGCCAAGGAGATGGGACTGAAAGAGGTGGACTGTTTGCGAGTGTCTGGCGCACGCGCGTCCACCACGCGCCGTTTGGCTGGCGGTACGACCCGGACGTGTACGAGGCGCGGGAGAACCCGATTCCTAGATGGCGTTCGACATGGCCGAGGAGTGCTGCGACAGCTTCTTTGCGTCGACGACGTACCGCGAGTGCCTGGTTGCGACGCTCAGGGAGGACGTTTGGCCCGACGCTCCCGCGGGGCCGTCCCCGGCTCCGGGGCCAGTGCGCTGGGACGTCGACCACGCGCGCCTCGAGGGTCCCTTCTCGCCGGACTTCGACGCTGGCGTCTGCCTCTTGGACCGCGACGCTCGGGGGGGACCGTACTCGTTCGACACCCTGGCCAAATGCTGCACGAACGCCGTCATGAGCTATGTGGGCTGTGTCGCGTACAGCTTGGAGGTATATACGACCCCGATGGCAGCAACGAGGAGTCGCAGCAGTGCCGGTGGCATCCCGATCCCAGCTTAGAGTTCAAGTAAAATAAATGATCAAGCTGTGGGCTTTCCAGTGTTTCTTTTTGGGTGACATGAGTAAATTGGTTCTTGATGGTTATGCAACTGAAACTCCCGCTTTATTCTCACCCCATGCCCCATGCACCTCCTGCTACTATTTCTTCATCCCACGCCCCATGTACCTCCTGCTATTCCTTCACCCCATGCCCCATGAACCTCACCTCAAGTTGCGCACTTTGGATTTCATCCTTTCCTGGGCCTGGCGACGACGCCCACCGGTAGCCTGGCGAGTAGGGACCCGGTTGGGTCTGTTCGTGCCAATGATGGGGATCTGGAAGCACGCAAAAAAACATTTCTGTTGTTCTGCGGCGACATCGTTGAAGAGCTCCTTAGCAACCTGCGCCTGTTTCATGTGGACGTTGTTTAGATCACCATTCTCTACGTCGTAGACAGCGTCACTGAGCTTCTTTGCAAGATTCTTCGTAGCTACCCAGTTCTTGGTGTCGAAGTCTTTGTCCTTAAGATCATATTCCTGGCGGCCTGTCAAGAGGGCTGTGAGGTCGAGGGGATCAAAGTAGGTTGAAGCATAGGCCGTCAGGCCAAATTTATCGCTGTCCCGAACTAAAACAAAAGTTAGAGAGAGTACAAAAAATGAGGTCAGTAAGTGCCCTAAGTAAACGAAACCTTACCTTCATTGAATGCCTTGTTAGTTCCCTTGGTTCCAGGAGGGAGCATGAAGGTAATTTCCTTCGTAGCGAGCGGTTCATCAAAGAGATCGTCTTGGAACTTCTTGGAAGACAATGCGTGAAGGCTGGCGTAATTTTGATCGAGAGCTTGATAGATCTTGACTCCATCGCCTGTCAGCTCGTTCGAATCGGTATCGAAGCATTCTGCGATGGCAGTGTTGACATCGCAGCGAGAGGTCTGAACATTCCTATCCATTTTGAACAACAAAAATGTGTGAGAGCGGCGATCGACGACGAGGCAGAGGATGGGCGTAAGAATGAATCTCACCGGTCCACTGCAGGCACGGTCACCTTGACCAACCCTCCATCATGACTAAGTTGGCCTTCTACGCTATCAAGTGAAAGCAAGTCGGTGCATTGGATGACAAGAATGTACTTGTCCCCAAAATACTCGCTTTCCGGGTCGTCAACTGATCCGAACACTTTCACAAAGAAAACGCCAGGCGGGGATAGATGAGGCTTCTCGAGGTCCAATGCGTAGAAATCATTGGTGAGCTGGAGAAGCTCGAAGAGTCGCTCAGGACCAAGCTCGTCAATCCATTCTTCTTTGGTGATGGATTTGAGCTTGCGTTGCACCTGGTCGAAAGGGCACATGCGCGATTCGGCCTGTTTCAATGCTGCTGGCTTTTTCTTTGAACTGGACGCTGGCTTTTTCTTTGAACTGGACTTCCGGCCCGAACCGGAGGCGACACTGAGACTGGTTGGCACAGAAGAGGGTGATAGATACTCTTGAAACTGTGTGCTCTTGGGTGAGGTCATTCTCCTTGAAGAATATGCACTGGAGGTAGAGGATGCGCTGTCAGATGACTCTGAATAGTCTTCTTCCGACCCAGACATGTTGGTGTTGTCTTCTAGATCTTGACGGTAGTACTTTTGATATATCCGGCAAACACGGGGGGCGGCCTCGGGAGTGATTAATCGGAACACAGCGGGAGTTCTGTTACTGGCCGCTGCGGTTTTTACCCTCTTCTTTATCTTGTCGACAAAACGCCAACTTCTATCTCGCTTATTACTACCCGGGGGTCCAAAGTAATCTTTAAGTTCGTCAGGATGTCTGTCGATGAATTGCCCGAGCTTTATGTTGCGAGGGATGGCAATGTTTTTGAGAAAGAAGATGAGTTCCCCTTCTAGATATTTCGGCAGTTCACTTCCGCCTTTTGGTCCGGCGTAGTCGTCCCGGTCAAGGAGCTGTTCGTGTGCGTGTGCATCCATCGAGATTATGCGCGTTGTGAGCTCCTCTCAAATCTGAATGAATGAATTGCTTGGCCGCAGGCGCAGGGACCTTCGTGGGTCGACCTACATACAACGACTGGGGGGTGGTAGACGTCGGCCTCTGAAGCTACCACGCGCGCCATGAGCAAGCGTCATCAAACGCTGCAGCGTGGCTCGAGCGGCTTGTGTTGTGTTTGAGTACCTTGAGCACGAGCCCAAACACGTTGACGGCATATGAGACATGAGGATGCCGCCGCTGCGAGATACCGAGTTTGTACGAATGTCTTTTGCGCTGAGACAAAAGGATACCACGGCGTGAGACACACGGCTCGAGTGTGTGTTTTGAGGACCTTGAGCACAAGCCCAAACACGTTGACGGCATGAGACATGAGGATACCGCCGCTGCGAGATACGAGTTGGTTCGAATGTCATTTGCGCTGAGACAAAAGGATTCCACAGCGTGAGACACGAGGATACCCCTTTGGGAGTGTGTGTCTCTCTCGACCGGCATGTGTTCGAGCACGTGTCGAGTACCTTGAGCACTAGCCCAAACGCTTGACAGCATGAGAGGACATGAGGATACCGCCGCCATGCCGCGAGATACCGCGTTTGTTTGAATAGCTTGGCAGGCAGTGGGGACATACAAAAGGATAACCACAATACATGTGCATCTCGAATCTGCCTCAATAGAATTGAGCGTGGCTCGATCTCGTGGTTCGATCGTGGTTCGGCCGTAGTTCGAGCGGCTCGCATCGCATAGGTAGGGCCTTGAGCACACGCCCAAACGCATTTTGACGGCGTGCATGAGACATGAGGATACCGCCACCGCCACCAGTTATCGAGATTGTTTCAATGTCTTTTGCGCTGAGACAAAAGGATACCACAGCGTGAAACACGACGATACCCCCTTTGCGGTGTCTCGTCGTCGAAAGGCTGGTGCATAGAAATGCATTGTACCTCGATGGCTAATCATTTTGCCAGAAAGGTACCCTCGGACTGCTGGACCGCGCGCTTCAATAGCCTTATTTTGTATTATGTTCCCTTAGCTCCTCTCTAGCCTCGTCAAAGAAAGTACTGCAGTTGGCTCCAATTTGTTAGCCACAAGATCGAATCAGAAACTTTCACTCACATGACAAATACTATTAGAACAGAAGACTTCCATAAGCAATTAAAATTAATAGTTGAACAATATATGCCCCCACATCCCCCCACTCAGATGGATTTACTGCGTGTTCATGCCTTGCTCTCTTCCCTTGCCAACGATGATCCCTCCCTGTCAGAAATTATGAAGTCACTCTTTGACATTCTTTCTTATGACCCGCCCGCCAATGCTGGACTTGGCAGTCACGAGAGCAATAAAAGGGCACCTGACACCGGGAGCAGCACTTGAAAATCTCGTCTACACTGGCCTTTTCAAATATATGACAAGAGGCACACTCTCGAAGAGACCTGACCTTATTCTTTTGTGCCTTGGACATGCGATAACTTAACGTATTCTTTTTTGACAAACATTTCCTCTGAGATAGAGGCTTTGTGAAGCAAGCAGGGCAGGCATCAAGATTTGACATCTTGAATATCTTTATTCCTTCGTCGTTTCTCGACCAAATGATGAGGTGGCATATGGAGGACTGGCTTGGAATGAGGATGCATTTTTTGCCCTCTTTACCCAACAGCTCCTTATTGTGCAGCTTTAATCCCCGCCACTCTAACTTCGTCACATCGAAAGCAGCAAGAGTTAATTCCTCACATGATCTCGATTCAGGAGGCCCAAAGTCAAGCTTAAGACTCCCATCAATATTTTTCTTCAGCACCATGCCTTGGTGGGTTCCAAGAACTAGTGCTGTAGAACCGGCCTGAACTGCAGAGGTGCCCATTAAAGATGCAATGTATCCAGAGCAGTCGGTGACCTTCACATCAAGAAGCCAAACACATGTAGGGCGAGATTCTGACTGATCAAACCAAAATAAGTCTAAAGCATACTTCGGAACAAGCTCGTTTTCCCGCCTTGCATTGACCTCATCTTTTTGCCTCAATAACGCGAGCATCTTCTTGTCGTTTATTTCGACTTGGAAAACTGTCCGTAATGACGGAGTGAGAGATGTGTTCATGAAACGAGGGTCTGGTGGACTGACAAAGCACTGCTGATAAGGATGTGGGACCTTGAACCATTCTCGTTTGTCCAAATCTAATACAAAGACTCCTGCAGATGATGGACGGTTGCTTGATCCCCTCGAAGCTGGAAGAATGTCATGGCCTCCAAAAACTACCACTTTTCCATCAAGCAAAACGCTCTGGCTACCCATCCGCGTGACAACCAGTCTATCGGGGATGGTGCCTCTTGTTTTGATTTCGCGCCAAGTTGTATCCTTGTACTCCCAGATCTCGACATTTTCTACTTCAGCCAAATTCATCGAGGAGCCACCGAAGTCTTCTTCCAATAAGTCGTTCATAAGCGTCATTGTGGGAGTCCTTTCGGATGGAGCAGATCTTGAGTTGGGTGCAGCAAGTACCCTAATTGTACTATTGGGGGCATCCCGGACGACCTTCATTGCTCTCCAGCGTCTACCTTCTCCAGGCAACTGCTTTTCAACCAACCCAGTTTCTGGGACATACAATACGAATTTATGTACGATCCCAGAGGAGCTATCATTCTTGCGGAGGAAGAGGGCTATTTGTCCATCAGGTAGCCCAAATGCATCAAGGTGGTCAAAACCCTTGATTTCTTCAATGGGCATGGCTGAAACATACACTTGGGTTCCCATCAGACAAGAGTCCAACGTTGGAATGTCTCCAGCCTCCTCACCACAGGAAAGGTACATATCTTTAGCACCAGACAAATTGCCGATTGCCTCCATGGCGTGTGCGATGCATATTTTGACCTTCTTCGCATCAGCATCGTCTACATCAATCTTGTCATTTTCATAGCTTTGCCAAAAGTCTTTGAATAAGGTGTTAACCAAGTCAGCCACACGCCAGTAATCCCCTTTTTTCGTGTAAAATTCAGCAAGCAAGTACAGAAGCTCGAACATCTGCTTTGGATTCTGGCTATCTGAATCATTGAGAACCAGACATAAGGACGGAATGGATCCAACGAGTAATCCTGCGAAATTATATTGTTGTCGCTGGACAAGCGAACGGAAATCCTTCAAAAGACATGGTAGGAGAATGTCAACATTGTTGTTGACCACTGGTAGTCCCGTGACAATGGACTGGAGTACAACTCTACCCTCCGAGAGTACGTTCTTTGAGGCGAGACGAGCCAGGGAAGGCAGTGCATTTTGGGGGTATTTCTGGCAAATCAAACACAGGATATGGACAGCAAATAATGCCAGATGGGGCTCGTTGAAATCCTCACAAGCAAGATCGTAAGATTGTTCCGTCAAGGTGATGCAAAGGTCTAGCAGGGTGTCTTCCCCACCCTCGATAACCTGAAGGAAATCTTCGTTGCTTCGTTCCACAAGCAAATCGGGGATTGTTCCAAGTACTCGCAAAGATAGCAGCCTTTCCTTGATCGCTGTCCTCATCAGAACTGGACTGAGATGCACCATGCAGCTCGGCGCGCCCATTATGTTTGCGAAGGGATCAATCCAACGAGGACCCGACATCGCTAGTGATTTCTTCTGCAATCGAGAACTCAGCGAAAGGGCGGAGACGACAATGGAGGTGTGGATGATGGAGCTCGCTTGGAGCACTTGGAGCACGACACAGGATGGATCGCACGCCCGTCAAGGGAGGGTCGTGCAGGTCAAAGGTGGAGGTGTTTTGTTGGTTTTGCGGTGAAAGAAGTCACTGTCAAGGCTGCGATCACGGCGACGGCGACTATGGTAGGCGACTGGCGACTGTCGTCTGCGTTGCTTCGTTGTCGATTTGGGATTTGGCTCTGAAAATTTCAGAATACCCAAGCTTCGAAGAAAACGTGTTTGAGTTTTGGAGCAGAATCTCATATCCTCACTCCACACACACGGGCCCGGTGACCGGGGCCAGGGCTGCGGAATCCAAGCTTTGGGGAGTTTAGAGCTGTTCAGTCTGCCCTGCCTCATCCATGCCCCACTGCCTGCCAGTACTGCTCTAGTGGGTTCACTTTATTCCACCCTCTCACTAGTCCCCTGCCCTGCCCTGCCTTTCCGTGTTCCACCGCCCTCCGGCCCCGCCCACCGGTCCTGTCCTACCCTGCCCTGCTGGCCTGTCAACCACTTAAATTTGATGGTCACATGATGGGGTGATTGGACTAGCCTCACAACATTTGGGGGGAAGGGGGCTCTGTGCTGCCGGTGCCGGTCTCGTATCTACAGCAACGCCACGCGGACAACGCCGCGCGGACCCGCGTCGTCCTATATATACACAGTGTACAGCACATAAAATTGAATTTATTGAGACTTATTGCATAATTTTTCAAAGTGAAAATTTGTTTTTAAAGTACAAAATAGTTCCTCTTATCTCATCGAAAAAGTGCTGCAGTTGTCTCCAAATTTTGGCCAAAATGGACATCATTGGTGTGTGCAGAGAGAATCATCAAGATCCCATAGGAGTTGCTCAAACAAAAAGACAGTTGCTCGGAGGTATGACTTGGTTTAAGTTTCGGGAAAGTGAAGAGGGTCTTTGATTGTAATATAGACCAACCACCAAAACCTAATGTACCCACACATTAAATGACCACTGAATCATTGAAGAAGGAGCCCTCAGAGTACTTGTGTCTGGTGTTGATTGAGTGGAGATTGAATAAGTTCTCTCAACTTATCATTGAGTTGATCATTTCATCCTATTGATCCAGATTTGCTGTCTTTCTAATTCTATCCCTTCATTTCAAATGTGCGGGAAAAACTCGTTGGTCTCAACCATCAATATGTCTAGGCTAATAACAAGGTGATTGCGGTCATTTGCTTGTAGGCTGTCACTGGATGGACTAGGCAGTAGCGGTGAAGAGGGGGATGTTTGGGAGATAAGCATTTGCGGCACACTGTTTCGGAGAGTGTTGCTGGAAAAATATCGATGCAGGGTGATGTAAATTTCGATTCCAGGGGGTGTAACAAATTGACTAATTTTGTACCCCCCTGCCTGTGGCTCTGCGGCCAAAGCCCAAACCAAAGAACACAGGCACCGAGTAGTGACCTAGTTTAGACATCATATAAACTCAGATTTTATCGGAATTATGAGCGCTCTTATGGCTTACTTTCTAATCGAATGCTATCCCAAAAATCACGCACCACGTCATATGGTGACGTATGCTTTTGCTAGATCCAGCAGCTACGAGCTTCGTGGAAATCCGGTGATTCCCAACACACTCCTGCGCACGTTGCATTGGTCTGGTATCTTTGCATTGGGAGGACTAAAAGTATGTTGTTTGATCTGGGTCGCCTGCCAACTGCCCAAACAAGTGATCCGGAACAATGTTGCAGAGACTTGGGAGACATGGCCTCCATGGCTGCAGTCCATGTTGCTGCTCCTACTGCTTGCGTAGCTCCTTGACTTATGTCTGATGGGACCGCTTGTTCCTTTGAGGCGCGGACTGTAACTGTAGTGGTGCCAGTGTTGGGTGGGATTGCCACAGCAAAGGCCGCCCACTGGCGTGCGCCACCTGGCTCCTCGTTCATTTTGTTGTAGTTTGGGTGGTTTGGCCTCCATCTGGGCTGCCCATGCCCCAGCACCCCAAGCACCAAACCATCCGTGTGGTGGGGAGGGGATCATCTCAGCCACTTTATTTTCTGGTAGCCAAGCACTCCTGCCAGCGGCAGCTACCCCTGTCCCCTCGGGCCGAGTTGTCAATAGTTCTATGCCCTAATCCAAAATGCCAATAGCATCACCGGTGACGATTCCAGTGTTTGATGGCCCAGTATCAAAACAAGTACCAATACCAGCCGGAGGGGCGTCATTTGCAGTAGGCTCTGCAGCCCAGACCTCTACTCCAGCGACTGCAGTTGCTTCTACGGTTACTCCAATGTCGCTCTCCCGGCCCTGCCATGCGGCTCTCTTGTCAGCCATCCTCACTGGGGTGTCGCTGACAACGGCCTCAGTGGCATTCGGCATGACTTGCACCTTTGCTGGGGCGATGACATTGCCTTCGGTGCACTCACTTGTTAGGGATCTCATTACCTTGGTGCTCACTGGGGTCGGGACGGCTGCGTTGACTGTGTCCTCTGCAGCCCTAGCCTCGGCGCTCGTTCCTGTCGGGACCAAGGCCTTCTCCACAGCCTGAGCCACAAACTTGTCAGGTACAAGGTCATTGCTGTCGGCTGAGGCAACCATAGCCCAAGAAGCTGTGCCCGTTGCAGGCCTGTGCTCGTTGGCCATCAGCTGATTGATGTCGATTGGCTCGGCGTCGGCCTCGGGGGAGCCCTTGCCTCGACTTGTTTCCAGGCGGAGACACCCGCATGGCTGTGCCCGCCTGCGATGGTCTTTACTGTCTCTGTCTTTGCAAGATGCCTTCCCAAGGAGTTGCTCTGACCTTGTTCATCAGGTACTTCTGCAGATGTGCATTTGCCCATCACAACCAGGTTGCCATTCTCCGCTTCTTCTGGTGGTGTGGCCTCCGTCTCAGCAGCCCTAGCCATGGCCATGGCATTCCTGGCTGGACTCGGTGACTCTCGTTTCTTGGGCGCTCTGGCCCCTGCTGTCCATTGCTCTCCGGCTGCTCCCGAGGCCTCGTGCCAGTCGGGCACTCCTGTGGACCTGTGTCCGCGACTCGCTCCTGTGGATGCACACATTTCAGGGTCTGGCGTCGGGTTGGGCTTCCCTGGAGTGTGATCTGTGCCCAGCCTGACCAGCCTGGTCCGCCGGCGAGCACTCCCGTCTGCCTCGGCGACGCATGCCTTGGAGTCCGTTACTGTTGCTTGGCGGGCACTCCTGTCACTTTATCTTCCAATTCTGAGAGAAGTGCCATTGAAATGTTTTACCATCCTGATATTGAAGGTATCAAAAATAAGCTCAATGAATCACCCAGCAAATCAAGCCATCTCACGTTAGAAATGCCCTTGAGTTGCTCCTATATTTGTGCATACAACCTTTGACTCAAAGGGGATTTGTTTTCCACAATTTTGACAGGAGTTGTGCCCATTTCTATCACTCCCGTCTGCACCTGCTTGAGCAGCTGGGAGAGAGACTAGAACTTGGGAAATAGAGAAATACAATAGTTGTTTCCATGGCAGAGTGAGATAATATAGAACGAAATATCAGATATTCTCAAACGTTGCATGCGCTGCTACTCCTGGTACAAGATCTGTGAAATTGTAAGAATCTGATTGCCCTTCTAAGGGCGATTGTGTTTTTCCCTTGCTAGTTCCTTCACGGAATTTAATGCAACTACTGGAGGATCTAAGCTAAGTATTGCCCTTGTAGGAAGGGGTGGAAGTCAATGAGCCTGGTGAGATTCCAGCATCATGGTTTTCCCTTTACCAGAAGCCAATCACCACATCGAGATATTTTCCAACACGTGTCAGCTGCAAAGGTAAGCCTCACGCTCAGTGCAGCTACCTTAAGGTTAGGTAGCAGCTGGAATATGTGACTAGCAGATGGCATCCCTTCTCATAAATGCAAGACCATAGTGTATTGTTGGTAAAAAGTCCACATATTACAACCATTGTGTATATGCCAACCTTGATCTCAGCCGATAGGTGTTGACTTGGTTCTGAGTTTGATCCATTCCTATACTTTTTGGATTTTGGGGGGTACTGAGTGCCCATCCCAATGCCCTCAGTTGAAGAATCACTGATTACATAACAAAACTTATGGTCATCACTGGGGCTAATGGGCAAAGACATGAAAATCCCCTCCTGGAAAAAGTGGAAGACATCCATATCCCTACTCCAGCGCTTAACTTCACATTTGGAAATTAATGAATTGAAGGTTTTGGGGATCATAAGTCATTATGGGAAGTTAGCTGGGAAGTTAAGGCTATCTAACTCCTACGTGCTTATAGTAGTGCTTGGGTTAAAAGAAACAAACGCTGATCATTGAAGTCATGTCGACGCAATACCAGTTGCAAATAAACTCTGAGCTTTGGATGTAAGAGCTGTTATATTAGATATTACCACTGAAAGGTACTATGTAAACTGACTGATTGTTGTTATGAAGTTTAAAAATGCGTTTTCATCGCTGCATTTCTACGCACATGAAACTACAATGTGTGCATATGCACAAAACGGGAAGTTAAGGTAGGTACACATTTTACAGAGGGGGGCTGGAAAGTTAAGGGCTTGCGTATAAACCTGTATGGAAAGTGTACCTCAACTTCCCGCTGATATGAAGAAGTTAAGGCTGGGAGTAGGAATCTGTAGGATCAGTTTAGCATATATTTTGGTTATTTTTTCATTCTCTATATATGCCTTTACTTGCTCTTCTGTACCTTAATCTAGGTTAGGATAGAAGAGCCAGCCTGAACAGTGATTCATGGCTCATCCCCCATCTCCAGCCATAGAACAAGTCTCTTTCCCATCAAAAGGCTCCAATGGCATCGAAAAACCTTTAAGGCAACTTCATGCATTGGCGTAAATCTTCAGTCCATAACATTGACTCCCAGGCCAGTCAGTGTCCCCAGCTCTGTTGTATTTGTGTTGACGTGGAGATATAAAAGCAATCCCAGACCCACTGCAAGTCGTCCCTGATGTGGTTCTACTTTTCTGTGTGCGATCATTGTAGAGAAGGGATTGTTGTCTGGCAATATTGTGAATCATGAACCTGCCATCTGCAGGAAATGACTTGCAATTTAAATTGCTTGTGGGTGTTCCTAGCCTTGTTCTCACCATATCGTTTACATTACAGGCTGGTTGTCTTCACATAGGTCTGTCATATTTTAAATTAAGGAGAAGGATCCAAAGCATTGAAGAATCATATTGCTGGAAATGAAGAATTATCATACATTATTTGTTCTCCATGGAAAGACTAAGATTAGTTGTACTGCCAAGGGTACTGCTTGTAATGTCAGGCCTCAGCATGGGGTTGTTGGCTTTGCCTTAGCCCTCCAAAGAGGGCCGACGGGGAGTAGTTTGTAGTGACTAAATAAAATAAATGGCTCCAGACCATTTGATAGCATAGTCCTCTGCTAACGTGTAGGATGATTCACAGGTGATGGACAAGCATTCACAGTCAATCATCTTTCTGGAATCCAAATTTGGCTTTCCAAAGGGGAAAATGATAACAAAAAGGGTGCTGTGTGCTACACTCCCTTCGGCAGGTATTGTCAACACTTTGTTGCGTGGCTATGATCTGTGTTAGGGTCAGGTTGTTGTGTTGTCGGAGTCTCTACCGTCGATTAAAATGATGAGGGAGGCCGTGTATAATTTTCTTAGTGTATAATTTGCTTACGAAGATGTGTGTGATATAGAGGTGGTGAATTGAGGGCTACTGTCTCCCATGTAGGCATTGGAGGCAATGAGTCAAGGTTGGGTGATGATTGGAGGTCGACAGGAGAATTTTCTATCAGATGGGGGATATGTTCATTTTTTCATTTTTTGGGGTGAGGTTCATTTATATTGGGTGGGTTTAGTGAATTTGCATCTCTGGTTGCAGCGATGGCAGGATCAAGTGCTTGGAAGAATTTCCCTCTGCAGCTGAGGTATCAGGCAGCGGCGGTTGAGCCACACGCGAATCGTCGCTCAGCTGGGGAGGCTCCTCTTTTGGGTCGTTATGTAGTGCCCTACTTGCCGGACAAGGGCGAGAACTCATGACCTGGAACTTGATTCGGGGCACCGGCCACACGGAGCAAACAGCTCTTCTTTGATAGATCCAGGAGGTTGGCCTTGATATAGTTTGGGATGGCCGGAGATGACGAAGCTGGAGATGTCGCTTGCCATGGACCCTAATTTTTGCAGAGGAGGTCCAATTCCCTGGGGAAAGATTAAAAATGTCTCAGTGACATTGGTAAGGAGGGCACAGGTCTCTAGACCCGCCCCCCAGACAGTGGTCGAAGACAGTGTGGAGGGGTCAAGGAGGGCTGTGAAGATTTGGTGAGCGCACTTCTTGTAGACCAGGACAAAGTCGGAGACCTTGGGTCACTCGAGGGCATGCGGGAACTCTGCCTCAATTACCCTTAGGGTGCACTCTGCCACAAGGTCACTGAGAATCTTGCACAGGGAGGCAAGAAGAGAGGGGGCGATGAGGACCAGAGTCAGGGCAATGGCAGCTGCAAACTTGAACTCCGTCAGGATGGTCATTTCCTATGCAATATTTGGCAAAGGAGATAGCAAAGGCCTGTGGCAACAGCACAAGGAGGACCGTGGTCACTGTCATCGGTATTGTAGTTGTAGCAACAAAGGCCTTTCCTAGGGAGAGGGTGATTGCCATAGTGAAGGATGGGCCCCTCGAAGGCAGCGGCGGCAACCGTGCCCCCGTATGGGGCGCATAGGAATAGTACCTACTCTTCTTTTCGGCCATTGGTGTTTAGATTTTGGGAAAGTAACTACATAAAACTAACGTTTTGATTGGACCGTTTGAAAAATTATGCATTATCACAGTTTTCAGTCTATGGGAAGTTGAGGTAAACCTCATGTTGCTGCCACTCACTGGCAGGATCAGGATGGTCCCATTTTCATAGCTCCAAGTCCATCTTTGTGCATGCACTACCAAGAGGGAGCTGAGATACTGCCAAAGCGTAGCAAAACATAACTCAATATATGAGGCTCATACTTGTCTGGTCCACATATCAAGATGCACTTTTAGACCAATAGTCAGGGGTTTTGTTACACAATGAGCACATTAAGGCAGATCAACCAGGTCATTAACTGCATCTTTACATCAAATCTGAACTCAACTGTCTGTTCGACAGACATAGAAGCTTACATTCTTCGCGAGACCCATTTGTGAAGTCATGGGCAAATGATTAGCTGGACCCTGAGGATAGACATGCGTTTGACTTTCACCTCTGGAGTTTCAGTTTCCCCTTGTAGTCCTATATTGTCGATTAGGTGGGTATGAGATGATATTGATATGACCATCGTCTCTCATACCCTCTCAATGTGATCTCGATGGTGCTGAGCTTCTGGGTCAACATGCGATCCTTGGGCTCGCAACCTCTCGATCCGAAGGTATCAAACGATTGGCTCGTAGATCGTACCATAGCGAGGGAGAAAGATGACATATCTAACTCTAACGNGTGTCTTGGTGCACTATGATATGGAGAATGGGCACCCGATGATGGAGATCTAAATTTATTTATAATAAATAGCTGTCTCGTTTGCTTTCACTTTCTAAATGTACCACATAGATAACTGGGACGATGGTATCACAGACTGACTCGACAGGTAGAGGTAGTGCATAGGGCTAGTGCTGACTCAGCCAGTGGTACCTAGGTCAATGGTGCCTCGGACAAAGGTACCTCGGCCGATGGTGCCTCGGATGATGTTGCCTCGGTCACCTCGGCCGATGTCGCCTTGGTGCCTCGAACGAGGGTACCTTGGACTGGTACCTCGGCCAATCGGACCTCGAGCGATTGTACCCCAGAGGATGGCACCTCGGCTGAGGAACCTTGGCCGATGTACCTCAGCTTTGGGTTCAAAGAGTACAATAACTCTTATACTAACTTCTTAATGCAATTTACTTTCTCTTTGCTACCCTTCAATCTCAGAGTGAAGAGCATTCACGAAACATCTAACAACAAAAGGCGTCCCTAGCTCTCAAAGGGCGTGTTTTTTTCAACTTGGCTCTTTCCTTCAGGTACTTCATCATCGACTTTCTGTTTCTCTTTTCAACCCAGAACTTAGCCTCACGTTGCTTCCTCTTCTCAGCTTGAACACGCTTGCAAAATACTGCTTTGGGAAATTCTTGGTACGTATTCCTGGTCGCCCAGAGTTTCCTTGGAGGCATTTTGTCCGCAGTGCCATCCCTAACATCATCCTCGAGATCTTCCTTTGCTTGATGCCCATTCCAGTGTGGGTAACCTCGTGTTGTAAGGTTATCCCGAGGAAATAATTGTTTGTGCTTGGCCACTACATTGTTATCGAATTGCACCTGTTCTCTCGTTGCTTCGATCTTCCCTCTGAGAATTTTTAGATTCAATTGGAAATTCTTCAATAGATAGACGCTGAATCGGGGGTCAGAACGATGGATTTCTTCCACGGTCATTCAATGAAAGCGCGATTTTTCATCCCACAATTCCTTCCAAAGGATCTGTTTGGCCTCACTCTTCTGACACTTGATTGGTCCTCCGCCAGTGCGTTGGAGTGTCTGATTTCCGCCGGTGCTCTTTTGCCCCTCTTTCGCATGGCCCGCCATCCCTGATGTTACTGCCTGCGCACGTGGCACTGCTGCTGCTGCTGCTGCTGCTATCGTTTTCGGAGGCGTCTGCTTCTTGTTTGAGATTCTGGCCTCTGATCAGGGAGCTTGGCGCTCTCTTTTTTCTTGACTCGGACGCCGGGCTCCTCAAAGTCTTCGTCTAGATGGCGGTTTCGAACAGGCTTTCTTTGCCGGGAACTTCTGCTGATTTGAGGAGTTGTGGATGGCATGCTTGCAGAAAGACTTGCAGGAGCGGAAGTGATTGTCGGTGGAGGGAACGGACGCGCCGATGGCGCTCCCGGGGGGACCGGGGACGTGGGGTGAGGTGAGAAGGGACACTCCTTTGTCAGTCGCAAGTCAGAGTTGAAAATCGCTTTGACTCCAGGTCGAAATACATCCTACATTTGTCAAATTTTATCAATCACGACTCAACCACGCACAACACAAACATGGAAAGTCCACAGCTTGATCATTTATATTTTACTTGAACTCTAAAGAAGCTGGGAGGTCGCATACACCTCCAAGCTGTACGTCGGAATGAACGTTCGTCACGACGCGCAAGGGACGCAGGCCGCTCATCGCTCCTCGCTCTCGACCTCCGTCCCACCCTCCTCCTCGTTGCCCGGCAATCCCTCCCCCCCGTTTTCGTCCCCCTTCTCCACCGACGTTTGCGCGAACCGGATCGCTTGCGCCTCCTTCCACTTCGCCGTCACCATGACGCTCGCGACGAACCCCGACCATGTCGCGAAGTAGATGTTCGTCCCCGGGAGCGCCAGCCGTCGCCGCGGCGAGCTTGGCTTCTAAGGCGGCGACCTCCTCCGCGTGGGCCCGGTCGGCCGCGTCCCTCGTTCGGGGGGACTGCCTGCCTTCCATCTCGCTTCGGACTCGCTCGAGGTCCTCTCGAGACGCTCGGAGGTCGGANTCGGGGGGACTGCCTGCCTTCCATCTCGCTTCGGACTCGCTCGAGGTCCTCTCGAGACGCTCGGAGGTCGGAACTGAAGACCCTCGTTCGCTCCTCCTTTATCTTCGAGGGCGGCTCGGAGGGCCTCCGCCTCGGCGCGAAGGGCGTCGGCCTCCTCCCCCCGCGCCCTGGACAACGCCTCGGCCTTTCCCAGCCGCGCGTTCAGCTCCTCGACTCTCCCGAGGAGCTCCTCGCGGGTCCCGTGCTCCCGATCCCACGCCTCGAGCTTCCCGTTGGCCTTCATGAGCTCTCCCAGCTGGGCCTTGGTCTGCTCCAGCTCGGACTGGACAGCCCCGTGGGCTTCGACGTTCTTTCGAAAGAACTCCTCCGAAGACGACGCCTCCGCGGCCAGCTTCTGTACCTCCCTCTCGTGCTCCTCCGAGGCCTTGGCCAGCGCTTCCTCCGCACGGCGCTTCTCTCGGTCGCGCTCCTCGCGCTCAGTCCGCAGCTCCTCCTCCAGCCGCTCCGCACTCCGCTCGCACCCGTCCATCGCGGCCTTCTGCTCGGCGCACCGCGCCCGCCACTCCCCCTCGCCACTCCCCCTCGCCTCCAGCTCCCTCTGAAGCTCCTCGCAGAGGGCTTTGTAGTGATCCCGGTCCTTCTCGGCCGCCGCCCGGGCGGCCGCGAGCTCCTCGACGCGCGCCGATCGTCGCACGGGACGTCGCCGCCGGAGGAGGGGCGCCGTCGACCGGACCGCCGTGGGAGAGGGAGGAGGCGGTGGCCGAGGCGAAGGATCCCCGCGGGCGGCGGGGGCGGGCGGAGGGCTTCTTGGGTCCGATCGCCGCCGCGGACGATTCCCCCGCCGCGGCGGCGGCCCGACGGGACGAGCGCGAGCGCTGCATTCTCTTTTTCGTTTTTCGCTGTTCGTCGTCTCCTCCGCCGCGCCCCCCGCGACCGCAGCGTGACGCTCTGGCGCCTGGCCTTCCTCGGCGCAGCTAGCAGGAACCGTCGCCGTCTTCCGCGGCCGCCGCCATGGTCGCCGTCGTCATCGCCGTGGCCATGGTCGTCGCCTTCGATCTTCGCTTCCTGCCTCAAGAGAGTGAGATCGCTCGATGCGAGATGCGAACGCAGCGCGACGACATCGTGCGAGCCGTGGGTGGAGCGTGGGGTCGGGTGGAGGTGGAGGAGCGTGAAATCTGTGAAATTTGAAAATCTGCGAGTCGCCCGTGGAGAAGCAACGGTTCGAAATTATACGTACGAAGGAGTTAGTATAAGAATCTTACATACATAGGAGTTAGTATTACGATCGGAAGCGTCGAACCTCACGTGATCGGAGCCAAAAGCACTCCGTGATCATGGAAGGCGATCACGGGGTGGAAACCGCACAATTGATGGCTCCGCCGCCTCAGCAGACACCCCCCTTCCTCCTTACTAGATGGGCGAATGACTGAGCTGGAAATAAGGGGGACATTTAATACCTAGGAAATGCCACCCTCCTTGCCGACAATGGCATGTGGCCATGGATGGGACGGGTGGGTGAGTTGAGAAGTTTTTTTTCCTGGCTAGAACACGCGCTACATAGGATGGACAGATCGTCCCTGGGGTAATTTTGAGTCTAACTATTTTGTAAGCCGAAACTATTGATGATCTTCACAACTAGCGCAGGCCCCCGCAAGCTCTTCTCCGCCGAAAAATGTCGAGCTGTGCAGCTTCCTTACTTGATGTAGATGCTGTACAAGCAAGTGGACGCCATCATCGGAGGATATGGGATCTCGCTTTGATATTGCAAAGGTGAGCCATTGAAATGGTGGGCACTCATAAGATGAATTGTTGTTTTTTTTTTTTTTTTTGGTAGATATCATGGCGTGCGGAACCGGCCACCGACGACCGCACCACACACCACACAACAGCACAATGAGCATGAGAATCGGGACGATGGTGGCCCCAGCGGTGGCAGCCACATGCGGCCTGGTGGCAATTTGGTGCCTCCCCCCGCGTATCATTTGATAGCCGATGTCCTCGAGTATCAATTCAACGCGTCGGGCCGCCAGGCGTATTAGATACCCTTCAGAATTTGCTGGTAATAAAAGAACATAAAAATAGATAAAAAATTAACGATAGCTTAGTCTTTAACAGGATACAGAGACTAGAGCTTTCCAGCCTGCAGCCAGTCGGCGTCTCTCACGCCTTTCCCATCAACTTGAGAAGGGCTGAGAGCTTTTGGAGCGTTCATACCCCTCCGTGCCAGCAAGATATCATCGCCCCCGACGTGCACGGCGGGGAATTTTGATCGATCGCCGCCGGGGTACAAATAATTATGTAGAGCAACTAAATCGCCATGAATATTGGCACGACAAAGTACACACCCTTAACCCTACCATTACCCTTCGTCATTGATTCTATGCTCCGTAGCATAGGAGAAGCATGATGACCGACGTCATGGCTTCATTTCCGCCGGAGCGGAGGGGGGCACGACCATGGTCATGGTAAAAAAACGTTAAACTATAGGATGTGTGTTAAAACTGTGTATGTAACAAACAAAATGTTTTATATTACGCGAAATATAGTGTGAGGCTGAGGCTGGCGGTGGGCGAGTACGGTCTTCGCGCCAGGTCGCTCTCGAAAAAAAATCACGATACGGTGATGAGTCGACCGTAAGGGATAAAAAATCACATTCGTGTACTAGAATTTGTACGCAGACGAAGTGTCCATTACCATTCCAGCCAGGAAAACAACGTCCCCCTTACCGAGGACTTGGTACTTGGACATTGGTCACAATTTGACCCCCCAAAATGCGCGTGCGCGTGTTGGGGTGCTTGTAGGTAGGTACCTAGGCAGCTGGGGCTGCACCCACCATCATAGCAAAGAGGGGGCGTTGGGCAATGTGATTGGTGGAGAGGGGGAGTGCTTGGAACTGTAGTCCCCCCCCGTTGCGCTTGCCGCTATCCCAGTACATGTGGAACTGGTCCTGGGCTTCGCGGCAGCGCAGCCAATGATAGCGCAAGTCCATGGACTTGAGCTTCTTAGGCACGATGGTATTGTTGACGACGCCAATGACGGGCCAAGTTGTCGATCTGGAGGGGCGAGGGGGCTGGGGCCAGCCCATCTCAATCAGAGTTTGATGCAAAGGCGCCATCTCCTTGGCCGTGACGTAGAGCACGCCAAGTTCAGCCTCAGAGGCTGAGGTCATGACGAACTTGATAATTAGCGTGATGGTGAGGACGGGCGCCACTTCATTTGGGAATTATTTGTTGCAAGTCTGGTTATCCCATGGTGCAAGTCTGGTGATCCCGTCAAAGTGCTGAGCTGGGGATTCGAGGATCAGGGACCTGATCATCCTTTGGTCGTCTTCACAGTTGAATTTGAAAATATACGCCCAGGCACAACCTCTATCAACTCATACGTGCGTTTCAACCTAGGAGTTGAGATTGGTGAATGTGTCACAATAAGTCCTCTTCCTAAGTTCAAGGAGGCAAAGTATTGCATCTTCAAAAGGGATCACTTGCCATAGGTTCAGAGTCTGAGTCTGACGACTAGATCATACTTTCAATTCATGCTTTCATTTCATTTTACAATCAGCTATAGAAGAAGCAGTGGTCCAACCACCCATACATGCATAGTGAGTGACGCTAAGCTGCAAATGATCAAAGACTTGAGAGTGATTTGCCATTTTCAACGCTTCAATCTCGTGCTCGGAGCCTCTTCGTAATGGTTTTGTAATGGCTGGCTCTGGCTTGTGGCGTACTCTCTTGCCTCTTTCATGTCATGCTCGAGCAACTTCACCTTCTGTTGAAGACGACCAATCTCCTTGTTCTTGAGGTCGATGTCTTCCTCTTGAGCATTCGAGGCCAGCATGGTGTCGTGCACGTCGCGCCAGAGCCTTTGTTTCTCGTCCTGGATCCTGAGGTTCTCCTTCTTGAGCCGGACCATGCCTTCGGCGTCAATGGCGTATGATATGACAAAGCACCACAGGATTTTGACAGGCTCCTCTTGCGGCAAGCCGAGCCTAGCAGCGGGGTCGAAGTCTTCGTTGTTGGTGTCATCGTTGGCCATATTTCAAGAAATTGAAAGAGCGAGTTCTGTTTGAAAACTCAATATTTTGCAAACCTTGAAGAATTAGCTTATTTGAATTCGAATCGCCAGGGCATGGTGGTCGGTCGCCCTCTGAAGAATGCGCCATTGCTCCAGCTCATCAAGCTTGAGGAGCTCTGGCGACGCAACGCGGGCCAAGCGGTGCCCCACCATCTTGAAGTACGGGCGACCATCGCCATCAAGTGGCTGTTGGTGCGGTCAGAGATGACTGGACAGGCGGTCCTCTGGAGATTGGTCTCTTTCCTTGGACGAGACCTTGGTACCAATGTCGAGGAAAGGGGAGACAACCTTTCTCCGACAGAGACGCTCTCCCTTCTCTGCTCAACGTTGCCTTGGCGAGAGTGCTTGTCGACGCCTCTTCTCTCGTGCATGGGATTCATGTCCCACGAGTACTGCTTGGCAGACGATTCGTTGAGCAATTGAAGTGTACATGGTCGATTGGGACTTGTGATTGGGCGTTAAGAAGACCAAGACAACAGGCAACATGACTAAAAAGTAAGGCAGACACTTTATGTTTCAGAACTTTGAGCAACTATTTTACTCACTCAGGGCAGACCAGTCCCTTTGATTGGACTCCTTGAGCATTTGGTCCATTAGAGTGATGGCAATGCCAAGGTCTGTCCTATTATGCTTGGCGTTGGCAAAATGGTTGCATTCATCAAGGCCTGAGGTTGGTCTACCCTCATTGTTGAAGTCCACCACCTTGCTGTCATTCCCAGCCCATTCCCTTGCAAACGAGACGGTGGATACTAGAAGTCAAGTTCTTGTTCTAAGTCCATATCCCCCTCGGCGATGCAGAAGTTGTGTAGTAATCAAAGGAGGGCCTCCACCAGAGCAGAAACGTTTTCGATGGGAATGATGAGGGGTGCGTGAAGGATCGACCAGCGACCAGCGATGAACAAGGACGCCAAAAGCACGCTCAATTGTGATCCTGAGTTGTGACAAATAGAAATTGCAGGCATCCTCTGGGCATGTCCGCAGCCCCTTCAGAGGCACCGCCAAGTACACTTTCGTGATGTACGCATTGTCGCCAATCTTTTTCGCCATCTCGTTTGCCTCCATAGCATGATGCAGCTCAGATGTGACAAAAGTCATGTAGTCGCTGGTCGTGTCCGGCCAAGTCATGTCACACCAGATGAAGTTGAGCTGGTGGTCACATATAGCCTGCACGTTGAACCCATGCTTGTCCTTTCTGTGGCATCTGAACATCAGTTTCCCCCGTTGTAGCCACCCAACTGCAGATATACAACGGAGGCTTGAGCATGCAGATCATGATGCCATTGGTGGCGCCGATGACCTTACAAAACATCGTCCCACTCATGAGCTTGAAGCCAGAGGAAATATCGCGCTGCGTCTCGTGATACGGAAAAACTCTTTTCAGACAGACGGTCCAGTTGATGGTGTCTATCAAGTCCCAGACGTTGTAATAGATGGAGAGGTGTCCGGCATCATGGATCTGCATTGTGTTGTACGCGCTGGCTCTGGCAAAGAATCGGAGGGCGATGCTGAATCTGGTCTTCATATTGATAAGGTACGAGTTCTGACCAGGCTTGTGCTGGCCATCATCCCTCGGAAAGAAGATTCCATTGAGCTGTGGCTCAAGAAAAGAGTGCAGCTTCTTGAATGTCACTCTCCTTATGTGGTAGATTTGACGGAAGAGATAGTCGGAGAGCTTCGACCCAAACTTCTTGTCGAAGGGGCGACAATCACGCTTAGGTTTGCCCCTCTTGCCATGCCGAGACAGGTCACTAACAAGAGATAGCATGTCACGAGGATGGAAAGCAGCATGGCGCAGAAAATGAAGGCATGGCTGAGTTTGTTCAGGACAGAGTATGTCGCAGTGTGTCAAATCGCCATCGAAGATGGTATGAAAGAGCACACAGCGCCAGCTAGAGCGTCCCCTGATATGCTTGCCCATGGTGTAGAAGGTAGGGAGACGAATAAGGACTGCAGCGTGAAGAAGGGGTCCATGAACAATGTCAGGAGCGGAGGATACCGCGGGGGTGGAGAGCCAAGGGAGGCAATGTGATGCTCGAGGTCAAGGGCCGAGGACGGCAGGCGGCGTGCCGGCCAAAGACCTTGGCTCAACGGTAGGAAGCCGTAGAGCAGGTATGAAGACGTTGAGAGCGGGGGCTGGCTTTAGCGACAACCGGGACCCCAGGATGGCACACCAACGATCGCATTAATTATTCCTCGGTTGTAAGAATTTGTCGAATTGCAATTTTTCAAATGTCATGGACGACTGTCGGAGCACTTAAACATACCCCACATGTCGGTGAAGAGGCAAAAAACAAAACGTCTAAATTTGCTGTTTCGAAATTGCAATTTTCACATTTCAAATGCCGTCTGCCGAGTGACAAGAAGTTAGTATGAAAGGGTAAAAATAATGGAAAATACATAGAGAAAAATTAGAATAACGAAGCTCGCCACTGCCGCAATTGCATTCTTATCACGTATTGTACGCTCCATGAACCTCCCATGGCCATCATAACTTCTTCTAGCTGTTGAAAGGTGTGACAGATTTCAGGTGACTAAGTACATCCAGCGATGGGATTTGAGAGCATTCAGTGACTAATTAGAAAACAACAAAGCAGTGGAGTGCTTGTCTCACCTTCATTGATCAGATACAGTCCCGTGCACGATGCAGAGTGTATGCCCAAGTTGTATCCGCCGAAGACGGAGTAAGAGGAGCCATCCTAAGGATGTTTAGTCAGGGGAGAGAGGGGCGGGACACTAGGTCTGATCCCGCGTCAGCATGACCCTGGACGGAAAAAAATTAGAATAAACAGCCCGCACCCACAACTAGGCTCTACCTAGCTAAAGAGGGAAGACGTGCAAAACAGAGCGAATGCTACAATAGCTTTCGGATAAACGAGTGCTATGAATTTATGAGCTCGGCTCGTCTACGTTCGGCTCGGGCGCTGGCTACTGGCCGCTGATGGCGGCTACCTTCGGCGCACATCGTAGCGCTTCGCCGAATGCCGCGCCCACTCTGCAATTGGGACTCCGTGCCTCTTGCCACGAGAGCCACGTAGCTGGTACCAATCCTTTGTAGGATCAGCATAGCCACTAGTACATGGTATGAACAAACAACAAATCAGGAGAAGAGGAAGGAGGCGGAGGAAGAGGAAAAGGAGGACAAGAATGAGGAGAAGGAAAAGGAAAAGGGAAAAGAACAGAAAAAACGAGAAGAAGAAAGGGGGAGAAGAAAAGTGAAAGGAGAAGAAGAAGTAGTAGGAGGAGGAGGAGAAGAAGAAGGAGAAGAAGGAGAAGAAGGAGATGGAGAATAAGTCCACAGAAAAAATATTGAAACTAATTACAGTAAATTTGGCTCTGGAATTTCCTATGGTGTAATCAAATATACTTTCCGGTTTCCGGAACCTACGTGCTCAGAACTTTTCATACGTCTAATGTCTGGAAATTGTCAGTTGGACCCAAGAGTGTATACTGATAACGTCTCTTCATCTACTCTGCTTGTGCGCGAGCAGAGCGGCTGGAGCAACTGAGCGGGCTGAGCAGCCGAGCCGCCAATCGTCGTGCGCCGAGCCGCCGAGCCGCCGCGCGCGCCGAGCCGCCGATCGTCGAGCGCTGACAGATGGGCAGCTTCGTCGAGAGCGCATCGAGTCGATCTGATCCGCACGTGTGTGTGTCGTGTGCGCGGTGTGTGGCCGGTCTCTTTTTGTGGGTGGTGGGTGGTGGCAGCGAAAAATTATATTGGACATCCGAGCGTACGGACTTACATATGGGACTCTACTGTGATCTATTTTGAACCAATAACTGAACACATGTCCGTCAGAGCGACCAATTAGCACCTAACCAAGGAGGCATTTGTTAACGACTGAGGCGGCTCCCCCGCTGGACTTAAGCTCTCAAAGAGGTCCTACGGACGTCTAGTACTTGGTTCCGACGCTGGGCGCCGGTTAATCGGCCGTCTTTAGCGTACAAAGCCATGCATTTATATTGGGCATTTATCTGTTCAAAATAAATAGTGCAGCGCACGTTCATGACAGCAGATATGGTTATTGACGGCCGTCGATGCGCTGGCTGTGACGCGGCCCTTGTCCGGTTGCTCCACAATCGTCGTGAGACGGTTGGGGTCCTGCGTGTGAAGATGTGTCGAGCTCTGCGGAGAATTCGCTTTTGCCACACGTTTCGAACCCGTGCTCATACTTTCAAATGAATGAGTGCGGCAATCAATCTGAGTAGCTGGAAAGCCTTCCTGATTATCATGCCATACTTTTGTGGGGCAACAGAAGAATTGGTAAGTGACTCTCATAGTGTTCACATATTTCCCAAATGAATTTAAACTGAGGATGTTATCTTCTTATTCAGGTTTAGCTACTGGCGGGCTTTTTGTATCTGCGCTGGCGGATGTACATTGCATGCTGGCAATGATCTGAGCTGATTTGCTTCACCTTGGCAATGAATGAAGACGAGGAACTGGAACATCATGGTCATTATGTTGCTGATTGAGGCATTGATGAAAGGCGGAGTAAGTTTTGACATTTCAGTTTTGGTGCTCTGCTCATAAACTTGGTTCTACCACCATCTATATCCAGCTTCCTCTTTTTGTTACACCATGAAATTCCATTACCTACCAACCGACATCAAGGGTGTTATGTCCACCGCTTTCGGGAAGATGCTGGTGCCTTTTTCAGTGACTGGATTTGACGGCAGCTCATCTGCTCGAAGTCTCGGGATCCTTGTCATTGCGTCGACCTTTGTGTCAAGGACTTGGCTAAGACCAAGTTTGTCAAAGGTGAGTACATCTGGGGAGCACAATTGTCTCTGTATGTTTATTATGTTTTAACTTTTCATCTTCTCGTTGTAGCTGTCCTCGTGGAAACAAAGGAAGTCTATGACTTTACTTCCAAACACCGCATTGCAGCAATGCGACGTGCAGCCATTGCAGATGGGCGCATCCCTCGTGTGCCCACACCAAAAGCTGTTGTGGACACACGCATGAACATCGTCACTGAGCATGTGGAATCTATTCGTGCTAAAGCGCCTTCCATTGCCTGCCTTGGAACCGACCCAAACTTCCGCCAGTACCAGGACGGGCGTGATCGTCAGACCAAGGAAACAAACAATGCCTTGCTTGCCAAGTGTACCTACACATGATGGCCGATGATGGAGCGTGTGTGCAATGTCTCTAACCCTTTCCATGTGGCCCATTTGCTTTGCTCCCGTCGGGACACTCCCTTGAGCGCATACTACCCTATCATCATTGCTCTCAAGAATGAAATCGTGCCTGTGCTCGAGAAGGACGATGTCAGTTTTGATTCGGTCCTTGGAGAGGGAACTTCTGGGGAGGTCAGACAGATACTTGAGGATCGTTTCAACATGACCGAAGCCCCTACTCCTGGTCACAAGGTTGGCCTCCTGGACTAGTTTCATGTGTGGGCGTATGTCATGGATCCCTTTGAGTGCAAGAACAGGACCAAAATCACTCTCCCTGGTGACCTTCGCGCCATGGTGAAAGGTATGATCGCGCACTTTGTCCCTGGCGATGACCAACACGCAGTCCAAATGCGAAAGAACTTGCTTGAGGAATGGGAGGTGAGGTATATGGTTCTTATTGCTCTTTCATTGTATGAAACTCTCATCTGGTTTCTACTTTCCACACAACGCCAGGAAATGCACACCCACACCGGTCGTTTGATGGACCTATGGGATGACCCCATCCCGATTGGAGTGTCTAGTGATGAGGTTCTGAAAAGGACTTCCAAGCTTACCTTGGAAGAAGTGCAGCAGTGGGTCGAGGACCACGACGGCCTCGAGGGTCGCATGTGCTTCTTCCAGGCTCACATTGCCTTGTCGCCCCTTTGGATCAATGTCAGGAAACCGCTCATGTCTATGCGGACGGCGGGATTAGTGGATGTGAAGCGAGTGACCAAGCCCTTCAAGCACCTGATTCTTACCAAGGATCGTAACAGCCTCACTGACGACGACAGCCTCGTCCTGTTCCGTGCCCAACAGAACCTTAGGCACTTGATGGATGTCAGAGCTGCCCTGGAGGAGGGGAAAGTGAGCAACAGTTTGCTTCGTCATGCTGCCAAATGCGGCAATAGGGACGATGATCTTGCTCTTTTGAATGGGGAGTGACTTTGCGCTTGGTTCTAGGTATTAGATGTCAAAAGGTCCTGGCTTGGGTGCATAAGTAGTAACAATCATAACAGAATCGGACTGCCCTGATACCAATGTCAAATGAGTATTAAGTTGTAGGCAAAAATTAGAAACTTCTGAAGTTGCAAAGTTAAAGTTTATGCCATCTTGCCCGGTACGTATGATACCAAAACTTCATGGCCCTACAAATTACACAAAAAAATATGGTTATATCATAATTGGATATTCATTTCGGTGACGTTTATGCATGAAATACGGTAACTTTTTGTACAAAAAAACAGTACTCATGAATAACTCCGCGCCGTTCTGGATCTAATTAAAACCACTTACATTTTGAGAAAGCATTTGAAACGGGCGTGCACGCACGTAATATAAGGGGTTCTAATTGGATCCAAAATCCTGACCCAAGATCGAGCAAATAGAGGTTTCGCCAAAAGTATTATTTATCGCTAAATATGATTAGACAAGCGTAGACATTATAAATAGGATTTTGTATCTCATTCGCTCGTTTTTTATTTCGCTATTAAACACCGTAAAATATCGATTTCGAAAGCGAGGAGGCCTCCACGAGTCGAGACCCATACAAGCGTTTGTCGTACTTACGATAGAGTCAACTTGACAATTTGGCGAGGGGCTTCCTGGACTGCTGTCTAACACTCATTTTTCTCCGCAAATATTTGGATTTTTTGAAAAGTATGTATTTCCGATGAACTCAGCTCATCGATATCTATCCAAAAACGGCCTATTGGGTCCATTTGGCAATTTAGTGTCAAATTTGTCCCATTTTCTGTCCCATTTTGGGGCCGGAGTACGGTTATTTGTGAATATATGCTTTTTACTCAAAATTTCGCCATATTTCAATAGGTAACGGATGTGTCCGAATACGTTTTATCCAAATTTTTCACATCGAATAAAATATTTTTCAAACAAAATTGTACCCAGCTGGATACACGTTCGCCAAATGGTGATATCAGCGACGTGCGTTTGGTGATAAGGTACTCTCTCTAGTTCCTTATGAATATTCTCGGTTTTGATAGAGTTGAGCCGTGTCTTCTAGGTTGAATCCTAGAATTTTCGCAGGTCCCGATCGGAGCCAGAGTTTTATTCTGTTGATTTTGCGCACGAGTTTGTGCGAGGGATGCAGAATTTTCATTTCGTAGGACTAAGCGCTCCCGAAAATTTTACGATCCTTTTTTGAGCTTACAGGAGCTCCATGACTGATTCCTATTTGTCACGAAAGCGGGCATTTCAGCGTCGATGAAAACATCGTCAGTGTTAAGAATTTGAGCTTCGTCATTGCGATACGACCGGGCTCGCAAGCGTGCATGCACGGCAAAAAATGTTTTGTGGAAGCGAATAAGTGCTAAGTAAAAATATTATTTTTATGATTTCATTTTTGAAGGCAGGCTCAAGAAATTGAAACACAATATTGATATGCGACAGTATCTAGTAGGTACAAACCATATTTCATGTTGTGTCCACTAACAAAAATAAGATGTATCCTCCATTTTTGTGACAGTTATTATCCAACATGATATAATGTCAAATGGTGCTGTCAGTTTTATAAATTATGAATCATACGATGAAAGCGCAGCTTCCTTTACATTGAAATGTGCTTACCACAAATACAATACGGTTACCAGAACCTTCTTATCACTTGGGGATTTAAGAATGGTATAATTTCGTACTTATTTTCAAGTAAGAGGTATACTCGAGACCCCACGTGGTCTCAATTCCAGAATGATGCATTATTCAATTACAAAGTCCTAAGTAAAGGAAAAATATGTTGTCGCCGTTGCAGATTCAGGGCCGGAACGGAAACTTTTCCGAGTGTGTCAATATCAAGCTTTCCCTAATTTAACATAAGAACTCAATACATCTTGCTATGTGCACCCATTTTGATATTCGAAAATGGTGTAAAAGCATATACAGGGAATATTGCATGCTTCTCGTATTTTGTAGTATATATTTTCTGATTGTGTATATATATTATTCCAGTGGGTCCAGAACTGTCTGGAGATTATACATGTTGGGCCTCTGTTTTTAAAGATATTGTAAAGTAGAAAATCAATGCATATTACGATTCGTCCGACAATAACGCCTCCTCGAGAGTGAAGGTGACAGATATACCGCCATCGTCAGCTGGCGTGCTTTTTTCCTATGTGACCAAAAAGCGACCAAACTGCTCTCCCACGCGAACAGTCGAGTCTCCGAAAATTTGTACGTACATACGCGATATTTTTTTGCGTGAGAGTCGCCGCGAGACGCGAGAGTACCTGCCGTACGTACGTATCGTCCCCTCCCTCCCAAGTCATGGCGAAATCCGCCTCCTACGATGGCCGGCCTGCGACGGCCGCCACGGCCACTGCAATCATGTGTTGCCGCTGAAACTTCATAGATCGCTTCATTAGGTCGTTCATGAGCCTCCATTGGAGGCGTTTTGTCTGGGGACTAGTTCACCCTAATATATTGCAGTTCTTCGCTGAGCAGTGGTGACGGACATGAAACTCGCAGCTCATCAAAGACTGCGGCAGCTGCCAAGGTTAGTGGATGAATTAGACAGCGGCGAATGGTAAATAGACACTAAACCAACTTATTGAATACGCAGTGGCTCGGCAAAGCCGTTACTAAACATTATCATTATGTTTATCTATTATTTTGTAAGCATCAATCCAATGGCGTCAGCTCAAGCTCCCCAGATTGGATGGCTGTTTCGGTGATCATTTGAGCTCACGTTGCGAATATCAGACGACGGCCCGGTGGTGAAAGACGAGCGCGTTGGGGGAGGCCTACAATCGCTGGCATTGGCCAAAAACTTGTGGCCCTACGGCCGCCTCCGTCCGCTGGCAACAGCGTCGTTGATTGATCATGATCGTCATCGTGGCGTTGCATGTCGTGAGTTGTGTGGTTGTGTGTGTGTTTGGTTATGTGTTCCATTTATCTACTCTCTCTCTCTCTCTCTACGTACAATAGGTCCACAAAATTGGCGGTCGGCGGTTGGAGTTTTGCCATTTCAACCCAATTAGGCCGCTCTGATGGCTTGATTTTGCAGGTCGGTTTCGGCATGAAGACGGCATCGACGCTGCTGATAATGGCCATTCCCTCAATCTACATGTCCCATAGATAGATAGAATGGTTTGGGCGTTTTGAAGTTGTTTTGGCTCGTTAGAGTCGTGCAAATACAGCAAGTAGTCTATTTTATCTAGCTATATATCTAGGGTTTTTCTCCGAAACGTTTCGTCATTTTATGTACTATACATGTTCACACAGGGAAAAAACACGCCTACATAGGTATGCAATTGTTAGTGGGTGCATAAACTCATTTCGGTGGCCCCCAAAGGTTCTCTAATACACATTTCACAAACAGAATTTGTTCCGATTAATTGCTCAGAAGCATTCATAACATTGGTTTGAGTCGGTGGCATAGGTGGGACAAGCCTCAAGAGTGCTGCCTTAGAAAGGACAATTTTGGCCAATTGGATACATATGTGTACAAAAATGAATGTAAATACATATGTATTCAAATCTGAAGAACCTCGTGGAGGATGACACCGTCCGTGCGCCCGGCTTTCATACCAGCCCCACTGGGGTACCGGCCTCCTTGTAGAGGGGGGCCAACAGATAACTAAAGTAAGGAAACGTCACACACATAAACTCTGGTACATTAATTTTATACATATACATTTCAAAGCTCGATTAAAAAGAGGCCAAAATTTTAGCTTTGTCGCATCTAAGTGCTAACTTTTCCTCGAAACATAAGATTACAATTTGCAAGGAACCAACCATAGTAAGACTGACCTTTTGCTGGCGTCAATATTGCCATCGGTGATAGGTTTTTATATCAGGCCAAGCTTTGTTTAGACCCCAATCGCAATCATAATGTTCTCGGTTCCATGGTTGCGGCAGCAGCGGAGGGTTGCAAACGAGGCACGTCAAGAATGGACAATTCTGGCTACGATTCACACTTTTTGGTGGACCGCAAAAAATAGCAATTGCATATATGTGTATACAAAAGGGGATAAGGGGCTATCTCTGAAGTCCTAGAAATCCATCATAAATTGAAATGAGACAAAGTACAAAAATACTCATTGCACTGGGGCCCCGTTTCAGACATAATAATGCACTGATGTGACTGAAAGCAAACTGGCAAAATATTGAACGAAGTCAACACATTTGAAGATCTTTCACATCATGATATCTCTACCTGACAATTTCCTGACGTTTACCTTGAAGATCTTATGATTCTCGACACAAATGCAATATGCATACGCAGATAGTACATGGGAAGTGCGGTCATCGTTTCCATTCGAAAGCGCATCCATACGAGTGACAACCCCCATCAGGGCAATGAATTCTTTTTCGCACACTAGATTCATTGGAACTTGTTACCCTAACAAAATTATTCTAACATCAAGACCTATTCCTCTGCCGACTACTAATTCCTTTCTCCAACTAGCGTCCATGCGATTTGGCTTGCGATACTGTCATTGACTGGTGAGCGGGGACGAAGCGACGAAGAGCTCATTCCTGCTCCTGTTGCCTCGTCTCACCGGTTCTCAAGCGACGCCGCTTAGGCTCGTCCACGGCGACCTCCGCGGTACTGCTCGTCTCCGTCTCGTCCAGCACGAACTCGGTCACCTCAAGGGGAAGGGATAACCTTGATAACCTCAACGTATCCGCCGGGCCCGTTCCTGTCCACGCTCTTGATCTCCGGTTCCGCGGAGGTGGGCACGGAGGTTGCGACCTGAGCGGGGAGGGCCGCAAGCTGGGCGCTGGACTGGATGCCGGACTAGGCGCTCTTCGTCCAGGGGTTGACCCACCCGGCGGCGACCGCGATGAAGTATCCGATGCCCGCACCAGCTCCCGTCATGAACACGCAGAAAGCCATCATTCCGCAGCATCCTACTTTGCTCTGATTCTTGACGCGAGGGGAGCTCGTGCGGCGCGGGAGGCCTGGCACTGACAGGCGGGGCACCGAAGGGCGAGGGATCTTGGAGATCCAGTCGATCTTGGGGTCCCCCGTGGACGTGGTGGATTGGATCTGGACGCTGCCCACTGACACCAACTCGTCGTCGCTGTCCGGCGCGCTGTCGTTGTTGGAGGCCTTCGACGGCATCGTTTTGTGGTCTTGGAAGTCGGGCACCCTCTCCTGAGTCTGGTTAAAATAATGAGCTCTCGTATTGAACAGACCTGTCGTTTGTGGGGAACTCAGCGAGCGATAAACTCGATTCAACCCGAATCTACGTTCGTTCAGGTTCGTAAGTAGGTACCTTCCTGTACCAGTCAAAAGATACTTCGAGTCCTCATTTGTCAAGTACTTAGCTTTGGATGTCATTGCGCCCAGGTTACGGGGTGATTCATGGTACCCATTTCCCAACAAATTTAACGAAGTTCCTTGGGACCATTTCGAGAGCTTAAATCCAGCTCAATAGGTCCTCGGGTTGTTAAGAAGTCTCCTTCTTTTTAGCGTCAATAACGACAATAATTGTTTGACAGATGCGATAAGGCAGGATTCAAAGTAAGGAGGTCGGGATTTTGTCGTGGTCGACGCGCGATGAGGAAAAAACAAACCACAAGCACGGCGTCAGCCACCCAACGATACTAACTTGACATTGATTAAGCAATTTGGCGAATTCCTAGTAGGTATCACCAAACATTTGATTAAGGAATCAGTTCAATAAAAGATAAGGATTCAAAGTAGGGTAATTCTTCAAAGCAGTTTCCAACTGGTACCTTCCACCTTCCCCCACCCACGCACACCCGCCCAACAAAAAACATTCAAGTGAGAGGGGAAAATAAGAGACATATTATCTACAAATGCATCCACAAAAGATAAGACATTGATTTTCAAAGTATGTAGGAATTAGTATATGTAATCTTTGATTAGGACTCATCTTCTTTCCCACACAGGAATTTGTTCTATTTTCTATTCAGTATTTTGTTTTGTGACGCTTTTTTCGTCCCAGGCGTTCGGGAGTGAATTTGAGCTTCGTGAAGTCATTGTAGGACAGACAAATGAAAATGCCATAGTATGAACCATGCCATGATAATCATCCTTTGATTGATAATATGATTATGGTGTACCGTCTTCTTCTCTATGAATGGTACCTCAGATACTGTTGAGTGAGGCAGTATAGGGGGGTTATCATTACATGGGATAATGATTGCCGAGCATTGAGTGGTCCGGTATGAAAGGATCCAAGTTCGCAAGATAGGGATAGAGATTCGCCNTTAATCGGTCGTCTTTAGCGTGCAAAGCCATGCATTTATATTGGACAATTATCGGTTCAAAATAAATAAACACTCGTACCTCCGTTCGTTTCACCCTAAAGATAGGAATCAGTATTTTTAAATATTTGGGCGCGAAATATTTTGATGTTTCTCTATCACATCATCTGTTTCACGAACCTGTTCTTCGCCCTTCTTCGTCGCTCCTCGACCACTCGGGGCGGATGATAATCTCCGCCCCTGTGACCTGACGCACGCCGTCCATTTTCCTCGAGCTCGCTTTTTTCATTTTCATTTTCCGTTTCCCCGCGCGGCGAAGAAGTTCGAGAGAAGCAAAAGTAAAGTGGTCAGCCCCTCACTCCTGCGTGTTCCATGGGTCGCTCGGCTTGGCTCGCTCGTAGCGAAATGGATTTGGGGGCTCGTGGGCGCGCCCACCTTAGGCACAGTGTTAGTCAAGAGGTCAGAAAACTCCAGGTGGAGGATAATGCATGAAAGTTCAAAATAATTAATGAAAGTTTCAAAATATTTTGAAAGTTTCACGAAAAATAAGAAAAATTTACAAGTTTCACCATGTATTTTTACATCAAAACCAACTTCTCCCATCTTCTGCACTCTCTAAAAGTGCTATGTAAGGGTTTAAACATGAAGTTTCGGCTTTGAAGTCTGCCATCTAGCAAGGTTGGGCCCACGTGGGCGGCGCCCGCCTTAGGGAAAAAATTGCCCCCTAAATCCATTTCACTAGAAGCCGCAGGCCGCCCAAATCCGACGCTGCGCTCCCCGCCGCGGCCGCCGCGCCGCACCCATAAATTACTGGGCGCCCGTGGCGCGGACCAGCGCCACCGCCCACGATGAATGGCGCGGCTGCGCTATTGTATGCGCTTGTGGCGACCGTCGTGGGGTGCGCCGCATTCTCTCCTTCGAAACGCCACCGCCACCATCGGTGCACTTGTCGGTGCACCCACCTAATACAGAGACGTGATGCGTGGCATCGATCGATGCGCCCGCAGCTACCGCTACGGTGGCCCTCGCCGTCGCTGTTTTGCAATGTGGAGGAGGGACACGAAGGCGAGCTTCTCTCAATTGTCGGGGGATCGATGCAGGCGGTCTCTGCAACTGCAGCTGCATCTTTTGTCGTCGTGGGTGCAGCGGTCATAGCGGTGCCATTAGTTGCTCGTGCGGAAGCGCCGTCGTTCAGTATATTGCAGCAGCATCAGCAGCGCGAAAGGGTTGCAGCTCTGCCCGGCAACCCCATCGAGACTGCATTTCAGGGTTTCGTGCGGAAGGGAACGGCGCCAACCGCATCGCGAACAATCCGAACGATACAACTTCCGAGACTGCTGAGCTCTGAGCAAGGTTCTACCGCACCTACTGAGCCCCAAAATATTGATGCTGCAACGAAAAAGGAGGTATTACCACCGACGCAACAACCTACTGAAACTCCCACTGCGCCTCCTAAAGCGTGCACAGAAAAGCAACCACCCATTCAGGGAAATCTGCAAGCATCAGATGTGAAGAAAATAGCGGAGGAGAACAAAATTGACGTTGAACTGATCTGCAAGGATCCCACCCGCCCTTTGGACGTACCGGCGCCTCCTGCCGTCGTCAAAATCGACCGCGACACTTTCTCAAAGGTCAAGGTCGTGCAACCTCCCTTCTTGCAATACCTTCCCTCTTCGGTCCAGCCACTCGTCTCGCGGCAGTTTCAATCGCTTCGGGTGCTCAAATCGATTCCGAATGATCAGCTGTTCATCGCGTCAGTATTCGCAGGGAGCCTGACCGAAATGATTCGCACGAGCGTGCTGTATCCGCTGAGCACGGTGAAGGCAAGGGTGCAGGCCAGAACGGCGCGGCGGACCAACCGGGACAGACCTTTGCTGAGGAAACTCCGGGTGACGTGGCTGTCGTTCTTGTACGAGGCCAAAAGGGGCGATTGGTATGCCGGCTTGTTGCCCACGCTGCTCATCACGACGCCGGCGTCTGGGGTATACTCGGGGGCAAAGGAAGTGTCTCGACGTGCCTTTTCCATGGCGATACAGGTAGAGCTGGTTCAGAACCTGTTCCCAGGAGACGCCGCAGCACAGTCGTATTACAGTGCACTCGCGGCAAATCTACTGGCGGCCTTCGTGGCGGATATTGCCTCATCCATCATACGCACACCCGCGGATGTCTTGGCACTGCGGCTGCAGGTGTTTGGCAAAAGCAATGTCAAGAGCGACTACTCTGCGTGGCTCAAAGACAGCGCTGCCATTCTCCCTGCAATGGTGCTGACTGATATACCGTTTCTACTTTCTAGGATCTTCCTCAATGCAGCAATCACCACGAGCGGAGAAAACCTAGGGAGTTATGAGGTCGAAACGATTGCTATTGCTTGCCTCTGCGCATTCTTAACGACTCCGTTCGACGTTGCGAGAACGCGCATCTTGCTGCCAACATTGCAATCCGATGAGGACGCAGAGGAGTCAGGCATTCTCAGAAAACGACGCAGGCTCATTGCATCGTCAAAGAATCGCAAGGAGAGACGGCAGCAAGTGAGCGTGGCGGTGACAATGAAACGAATTGCCGCCGAGGGCAATGGAGGAGTGCAAAATCTATACGCTGGATGGTTCGAACGAACAGCGTATTTAGGCATCGGCAGAGCTTGGCTGGACCCGCTGCGAGTGATTGGCTACCTCGGCATCAGGGACGCGCTACTGCTAAAGCTATTCGACTAGTTGAATCGATTCTCAATGCATCTGCAACACGATTCTTTCCTCCGGAGAACTTCTTCCCCATGACCCTTGCCGGATCCGAAGGCAACGGAGCCTTCATCACAGAGCTGGGTCCAGCCGGTCTTGCAATGGCGGCATGACCCGCAGGTCTCCATTGGACCCACTATCAAGCAAAACTCTCAGGACCCTTTTCTGAGATTTGCCATTTTTGCTGTAAGTTACAAGTGCAATGACACTCGTAATTTTTCCATCGCCTTTAACTACCTTTTTAAGGAGAGGATTAGGATTTTTGGTGGTAGTCGCGACTTTAATCGGCGTAGAGTAAATAGTCATAAGTTGTTTCACAATTTTCTCAGACTTTAATTTTAATGAATTATTCACGTGTACCCTACGGTCGCGAGACCCAACGATTCAGTCACTGTCGGAATCGCCAGATTCACCACTATCGCTGTCAGCCAAGAGCTTCTTGAGCTGTGCCTTCTTGGACTTTTTCTTGCCTTTCTTGGACAATTTGGACAGCTTTTTGTTCGATTTCTTATTTTCCAGCTGCAACTGTGCAAACATGGAGACCGCGCCCTGATCACCACTCTCACCAAGCTTTGTGTGAGTGTTGATGTAGCTAGCCTTTTTGAAGGCAGGCTAGAACGAATCGGTCCAAAGGCAGCATTTTGCAGTATCGTGAGTGTTCGCGAATTTTGGACTCTCTTTTGCGCACTTCCCACAATGCCTATCGACGCGGCCCTTCTTGGAGGGGCAATTGTTCGACTTAGGGCTCTCCTTCCCAGCGGATGACTTCTTTGGGGAGCGCTCGCGCTTTTTACCATTTTCCTTGCCCTTCCCATTCCCGCCGGCGGTCGGCTTACGGGGGATGCTCAAGTTAACCTTATCAAGCAGATAGAAGTCTGACGAAAGGCGGACTCAAGCCTCTTTAGATCGTGTCTGAGTTCAGTCAGACCGGTCGGGTAAAACCGGTGGCCTTTGTGCGCCCAGTATTCTGTCTGGAACGGAAAAGGCAGTGCCTTAATGATGATCGAACATAGTTTCATGTCCAAAAAAGGTACGTTCCTGCGCTCTAGAGCACGAGGCTCACCTTCTTCATCCTTCTATCTCGGGAGGTACTTCGGGAGCTTATTGAGCTCGACCATACGGTCGCAAAAAGCGGTAACGGACACCCTATTTTTGGGCATCATTACCTGCCCGTCCAGGTACTGCTGGTGGCGTTTGGCGGCGTTGCTCTCCATTTTGAGTAGCAACCACGCGTGCAGGCAGGCTAGCATACTCGCAAAGCGTCTGCCTCTTTTCTGACCGTCGGCACGGATACCATCCGTGCCGATGTAGCCAATCGTGTCACACTGGATGATCACGGTTTTGTGCCACTTCGGTAGGAGATCCTGGCCTAGAAGACGGTCCCAGAGGGTCCATAATTCATTTTTGGGATCCTTGATCTGGACGTCGAGTTCCTTGATGTACTTGATCACACCAGCTCGCTTGTCGGACTCGTCGCTATCGATGGTGTCCTCGGCGATGGCGTCGACGATATCCTGCTGTTCCTTGCGGGTGTGCCGGAGCTCCCGATGAGTCTTGCGGAAAATGAGCTTCAGCTCGAGCACGTAGAACCGTTTCACGTGCTTGACGGCTTCCTCTGCGGTGCCGACGAGAAATTTCTGGTACGTGTCCTTCGCGACCTCGCTGACCTTGAGCGTGACGGCGGCCTTCTCTTTGCCGTCATGCTTCTCGGAGACCTCAGGGACGAAGCGCAGTGGAGGTGCGCCCCCAAGCTTGTGGACCGGGTAGCGTTCGCACGCCTCCCTCTTCGTGGTCGCGGGAATCAAATCCACCCAAACACCCGTCATGATGGCCTCGAAATCTTCAGGCAGGTCTGGTCTCGTTTTTGGCGTCGGGTGACTCTGATGTCACTTTGGCTGCTTGCGTGTGGAAAACACCTTGGGCGAGATGGGCGTCATGTTGGCAGCGCGTTGGCAGTCTTGAAGTGGTAATCAGGCGCTCCGCGCGTCCTAATTGGTACTCTCGTGCTCGAAGACACCGTTACCCAATTACGCGGCCGCACCGAGCTCCTTGGGGCCCTAACCACTATGAATAAAACTAT